>VDFB02210675.1:0-28324 GCA_007258455.2 Sequoia sempervirens | reverse complement strand
AAAAAAGCTTTAGGTTAGAAAGCACACATGTCAATATTTCATTGGACTAATCCAATAATATTCCATTTTCAGTTACACTTGAGTCTTCAAGCGAAGAAAATAAAAATGAGGCAAAATTTACCTCAACTTGTTGTAGAAAAAAGGTCCCACCTCAAAAATATTTCATTGGTTTGTAACAACAGTTTCAAGATATTTCTGATGCACTCAAAAAATGCCAACAGTGGGAAAACCAAAACAACAAAACTTACGAAGCAAGACAAGGAAAGCAGACAAAAGTCAAAATTTTCTTATCCACATTAGCAACATGTGCTATCCATTTCAAATTGAGAAGATAATAAAATTTAACCATGTTTTATAAAAATCCTAATCTGTACTATATTTAGGCTATGCATTATTCTTCTCCTATCCATTATTCAAATTATTCATTAATCCCTACATAGATTCACTCTGTATATTTCTCCAACCAAGCGTTATATTCCTCCTTAGTGGGCCATTTTACATTCGATAAATCCTACACCTTAGTACTGTAGTAAGAATATATGGCATGCATTAAAATCATGGCTTCTTTAACAAATACTTCCATTCTTGTTTCATATTCAACCATTGTATCGATATTTGAATTGAGCAAGATGTAGTCAATGCTAGTCAAGGTCATCATAGTTGCTACAAGAATCCCTCCCAACTCTTTCTTCTAGGTGTCAAATGGATGCAATTCACCTTTTTAACTCCATATCTAATGCATAACACATTCCTCCATCTCTTTGAATATTTTCAACTTACTTTGAAGTTATACACCTAACTTTCCATGGAAGGTAGTTATCTCATTAATTGAGTCAATGATTTGCAAATTTTCATGAATATTGGCAGGTGCCTCAGAATCATCCTTCACTTTTTGTATCATTTCTTTCAAGGCATTTACCCTAGTAATCCCTTTCTTCCATTCATTCCTAAAGGCCTCCTGCACCTATAGATACTTCATATTTTGCTCATGACTATTTTTATAAGTGGCCCAAACATCATTAGCCTTATGGAACAACTTGGTCACCCTATGCTTCAGTACATCCTCAAAATTTTCATTTTCCACCTTGACTATTTCAAGTTTGGCATTCTTGACATTTTCTTTCTCAACAATCAACTTACCATTCAAATCATCAATTCTCAGGACCAAGGTTTCCCTATCCTGTGTAGAAAAATTAGGTGAAGAGGAGGATGGTTGAGTTATTGTCTTCTAAGTAACCTGAATAGTGGCTCTCATCCTATTTAGCTCATCCAAGGACTTGTATTCCTTAACCAAAGAATCATATTTTTATGAGAAATATGTGCAGTATCCACACTAAGCATTACAACATGAGTAGTTAAATTGGCTTCTTGGATAGGAGTTATAGCAATAGCTCTTTTGACAACTAAAGAACCAATAACTTTTTCAATCGTCCTAGCATCATCATGTTTACTGGTATTATGTGTCATAGACCAAATTTCAAGAGTACACAACTTTGGAATATATCTCGAACCAAACACTTTATCTTCAAACTAATCTTTAGATATTAAAGCTTAAGGGTCTCTTCTTATTGAATCATATGTTATGGCAACAATGATAGTACATCCTATCAATAATATGATTCCACTATCCTTGACAATTTTTCTAGCCTCAATGGGAGTAATAGCTGCAATTTTGGCCCTAATTTTTCCTCCTCTGCTTTCTCAGCTTCCTCCTAATGAGAAGGTTCATCATGAGCTTAGGTTGATTCAAGCCTCTCCTTTATCTACTTACTCCATTGTTGAATCGTAAATTCCTAAAATTCCTTAGACTACACAAATTTATCATTAGCAAGAAATTCATTACAAACCCTAATCCTAGGATCATCATCACTTTCTCCATCATATTTCCATTTGATTATTCTATCAGGGGGAATATCTAAAGTATAAGTTTCTTCAATATGATGAGGTGATAATTTCTACTCTATCTCCTCATTTCTAGGTGATAGGCTATCATTATGTCCTATTACTTTAGAAAATAAATTTTTATATGTCGACCTGGCAGTGTTCAAGGAAATTTGCAATAGAAGAAGACTAGACTATCTCCCTTAGATTTTATAACTTCCTAGAATAGCTAATATTAATTCTAACTTAAGGTTGTCTAACCATCAAGCTGTAAAGCAATTTATCCTAAGAAAACTAGAAATATTTAAAATAGAAAGCATAGAAAAACTAAATTAGAAAGCACAATAACTAAATTGAAAAGTACATAAACAATTAAACTAAAGAGCTGGTAAACTACGAAAGCAGAAAAACTTGTAATCAATCTATGAAACATCTTCTTTAACAATTAAGTTTCTAACAATTAATAAAAATAAACTATAGAAGTGAAAGACAATGATCAGTTCAAAACTTTAGACACTACAATTATAAACCTAATATTTATCTACAAAATGACTATTAATATAGTAAAAATAATATAAAGAAAAGTACTCATCTATTTAAGCTATCTTCCGTTGAGTGGCCAACTCATGGGTTGTTACTTTGCTCTTAGATCATATACACAATTGGTCCATAAATTATTTCATTAAACACAATTTTTATCCATAACTCTCATCTCATAAGTTTTTATGTAATAATATCTTTATTCATAACTTAGAAAAACAAGTTGACAACATAACAATACTATTTCATGCCTTATATTGTTTCTAGAGATTACATCTTTTATAGAAAATTTCTAACTAAATCCCATATTTTAGATGGTACATATAACCATTGAAAAAGTCTATAACATATTTACAAAGAACTTTTATGTCTTTAAAACCCATTACATAAGTATTAAATGGGCTCAAATTGAGCCATGAAGTTTTTGACTTAAAAACATAACAAAAACTAAGACTTAAAAGCAACTAATTCTTCAGTCCATCATCCTTAAGTTCAGGAGCATGTTTCTAGTGCATGCCTTCAACCTATTTTGGAGTACATTTTGGTTGAATAATTCTTATCTACAACTTGATGACTGGTTATTATCCTACAAAACACTTAAAATGACCCATTAAATTTGTATAGGAAAAATACTTCAATAAATTATAAGAAATAAATTTTATACAATTTCTCCTTAAAAGAAAAGCAATTATTTCCCCTAAAGTTTAATTAATTAGTAGCTTAGATAGGAATTTTGCATTTATGAAATAGGCCTTTATTATGTTACTATGATGATGTTATGTTTACCTCATCATTTCCTCTCCTCCCTAGTTCATGGCAAGTCCTCTTTCCCCTTAATTATGACCTTGTCCTCTATTCCATTCTTCATATTTAATGATGACATCATACAAATCCCTCGTTGTCGCATCAAAATTTATAGTGGCATGGTGGAAACCTCTATGAAAAGCTACTACCCCTTGCCATTCACTAAATATTTTATCATCTTGATTTGTATTAACATTGAAATCGGGAGTTGGATAGATCAGTAAGGGAGGTCTATACCTCATCCCTATCCATTTTATTCTAAGATCTTCCAAGATTTTATCCAAGGCATCTACTCTTTTGAAGGACCATCTGATGTTAAGAGGGTAGATCACCTCTATTTTATTTAGATATGTAGGTAAGGGATTGTATCTCTCCTCACATGCACACTAGACTTTACCAATCAATTTCTTCCCCTGATCCATAAAATGATATATAACAAAGATGAAGGTTTTCATCATATCTTTCTTTCATTTTCTCATCCAATTGAAGATCTGAAATTTTTTTCTTAAAAGCTATAGGTCTACTATTGGGGGATCTCATCTGAATAACCACATTTTTCTCTGCTTGGGAATATTCCCTATTGTGCTCTTCCCAATGCATCTGATTCCACATTGTAGATAGGAAGGACCTTAGTTGTACTTCTCCAACAAAAAGAATAATGAAGAAATTAGTATGTTTTTCTAATAAAAGATCATGAACAAATAATTCACAAAGCATATCCTAATCTTTAGGAATTGATTCTGCAAATATTTTAACAATTTATTTATCATCTAGTTCATAAGGCTGATCATTATAAATTCTTAGTAGTTTCCATCTTAACCATTGTTCATTTAAAAGCATTGAATACAATCTTGATGGTCTTCTAAAAGATTAAAAAAATCTGCTATTTGACATGCATCCTACTTCCCTCTATAGGATTTATGAAATGATTATTCTAACAATATCATTTTCATTTTCAACCTATTATTATGAATTTTTGCACTCCTTAGGAAATAGCATTGTTCCATCCATTTCCTTAACAATGGAGGAATCTGAACTTGGAACCATTTGGTTACTGTTGGTTCTGTCTGAACTTGTTTTGATTCCACCATTGGTTTAATGATACTTTCCTATAAATAGTTTTCTAATTCCAAAATCCTACTAAGAGAAGCATTCAATTCTTATTTTTGTCTTTTCTTTTCTTCTTCAAAAGCTGAAAACATAAGCATAAATTTTTCTTTTAAATTTTGAATTTCTTTATTTAGACTAGCACTGTGTACTCTATTTTTTTATTACAATTATGAATTTGTTTTTTTAATTCACTAATGAATGTATCTTTTTCTTGTATTTTTAGTTTCAAATCATGTATCTCCTGATCTCTTTTATTTATCATGATAGTGTGTACCATTATTTCCTCTTGTTGTAGTTCCATATGTACCTTATTTTTGTGCAATTGACTTCTTAGCTCATCAATTTCTAATCTTAATTTTTCCAACTTTGCATTAATATTTTCACTTTCAACCATTTCAACAACTCTATTCACAATAGGGGGAGAATTCCCTAAAACACTATCGTCAACCTCCATGAAAAGTGGAGATTTCTCTTTTTCTAGTTTTTGAATTTCTTGGTCAAGGGCTTCTTCTTCGAACATTTGGTGAGGATTTATTTCTTCAATAGAGGTTTCTTTTTCTGGAGACTAATGAATCTATTCATCTATTTCCATGTTTTTTTGTTTCTTTTTAGATTTTGATCCACTTCCTATACTTTGCACCGAGGTTTCCATAGACTCAAAGGAGAAACTTTTGCTTCTTCTCAAAGGAGGAGCATTCTGATAAGTAAGAATGGTTCTTATTTTCCTCTTCCTCAAGGGATTACTATCTACATTTGGATGTATAATCTCAACATCTAGTAACTAGTTCGTGGTTTCAAATTCCTTGTTTATAGATTCTTGCACTTCCTCACCAAGGATTGTGAGAATTTGAGCTTCAGGAGCCTTAGAAGGATTAGGGGAAGTTTCTCATGAAGGTGAAGTGACTTGTTTAGAAGATTCCCCTAGTTCTAATTTTTTTTCAAACTAACTGAATTAACCCGTGGTTTTTTAATGGCCCAAATCCAGTCTTATATCTTCCTATAAAAGAATTAACATAACACTCAAAAAGTGAGGAAAATTAACCCTAAGGGCAGGGTTTTCTTTCCCATGCCATAAATGGATCAACATGCAAAATGCAGGTCCTACCATAGTAGTGAGTTGGCCTTCACAAGTGAAATATTTAATAATCCATGCAACCACAGTGCCCCATGGTTCTAATATGGAAGTTGTTGGAACCCTTTATTTTGTCCTCTAGTATTGATAACTATCATGGGATGGGGGTCCCCTTGCCTAAGGAATAATTTTGATAATTTTTTTATATGCAATTTGAGTTGTCTGTGATATTTTAATGCCAAAATTATCCAACCCTGAGAGACGAGAGGTGATTTTTGAACTCACCTTAAAGCACTTTCCATGAAGTTTCACCTGACCATTTGAGTAATTCTCTACAAATGAATTCACTAGCTTTTCATTGTATCCCTCGAACTTTCTAATGAAATCCAACCAACCCACTTCCTCAAACAAACCATAAATATTGCTTAACCATAGTAATTTTTCTATAGAAGTTGACTCAGATTTCTTCTTTGTACCCCGCATTTCTATCTCTTATCTATCACCCTACTGAAAATTCAATAATGCAAGAAGCTTGTGTAGAGTTATTTTTGAAAACATAATTAAACTGTGATTATTGATTTATCTTTTCCCAGAGCTTACTACACAATAATACCAACTTGCATGGAGGGTCACAAAAAGAGTGTCATACTTAGCAATTAATAACCAAGTGGCTCAAGTTACTAAATTAGTAAGGGAAAATCATGCCAATTAAGTACACCTTATTCAAAAATAACTACTTAAAGAAAAAATTTGTACTTACCTACATCCTATGATCACTTGAAGATCTTGTACCTTTACCAATTTGACAGGATGACACAATGGTATTGGATGAGGTGATAGCTTTATTATTATGACATGCATGAGAAGGTTTGTGAATGAAAAACTCATCAATGAAGATAGGTTATCATGGCAGATTTTATTATGGTAAAAATAGGATTTTAAAAAAGAAAGAAGGTGTATGTACTAATGTGTGATAATCAAAGTATCAGAGAAAATTGAAATTTTATGGAAATGAATGGAAAAAATGAAAAAATGAAAATTTTTTGGAGCAGGCACTTGAAACTAGAAAATAAGTTCCAGATCATACGAAAGGAATGCATTCAAAATGAGGGAGGTGGATAAGTTTCAAAGAATCATTGAAATATGTGAGAAGAATGATGACCAAATAAAGGTTTTGAAGCATCGTTGAAAGATGCAGCAAAAGCAGTAATTGAATAAAAGATTTCAGAGCATCATCAAAAGATACAACCATAGCAACAATTGAATGAAGGTTCCAGAAGATCATCGAAAGATACAATCAAGGTAGCAAGTGAATGGAAGGTTCTAGAGCATCATCAAAAGATGCAGTCAGAGCAGCAACTAAATGAGGTTCTAGAGCATTGCTGAAAGATGCATCCAAAGTAGAAACCAAATGGAAGGTCTCAGAGCATCGTTGAAAGATGTAGCTGGAGTGGCAACCAAATGAGGTTCTAGAGCATCATGGAAAGATATGGCTAGAGCAGTAACCGAATAAAGTTTTGGAGCATCATCAAAAGATGTAGCCAAAAAGTAGAGAAATGGTGGTAATGAATGAACTTGAACTTCAATAGCTTTATATCTTTCTACAAAAATGCCCTTCTATTTTGGTAAGCTAAGGTACAAGTTCTGGAGTATCAACATTTGGTTAACCAAGTTCTGGAGCACTGGGCATTTGGATTAACAAGTTTTGAAGCATCGTGGAAAGGTGCTCCAAAAGTTGTTATCTCCTTCTTTAAGAAGTCCTACAAAATAAATGTACATGTAGTTAAGTTCAAAAATATAAATTAATGAAAAATGATTTGAAATTAAATTGGTACACATGTCTTTTTATTACAATTTTTCATGATGATTTTATTTTATTTTATTTTATTTTATTTTGTTTACATAATAATCTATTTATTGTGTTAGGTGGACTCTACCTCAGCAGAGTCAATGCATTGGATTTCTCTCTACATTTCTACCAATCTTGTAAATTATTCTTTGCTAATAGGCTTATGGTAGAGACGTAGGTGATGACCATTGACTAAGAGGGTTTGTGAATCACCATGGATGGGTTTCAACTAAACTGTTTCATTCAAGAAAACTTCAGAAATTTCATATGGCCCTAGCCAATGACTCGGAAGTTTCCTTTAGAAAGGCCCAATCACCATAATGGAACTCTATTTCCTTAATATTTTTTTCATGCCAAAATTTCTACTAATGTTGAACCAATTTATTTTGATGGACAACATCTAAACAAAGCTCATCTAACTCACTTAACTATAGAACTCATTCTATTTGGTCTTGTTTCAAATCTATACCCAAATCCATAGCTATATGAAGGTTTGGAGTTCAAAATCAATGGGAAGAAGAGGTTTCTTCCCAAAAAAAAACTGATAGGGGCTGAATCTAGTTGTGGATTTTGATATTACATTATATTCCTAAACAACTTCAGGCAATTTCCTAGCCCAATCTCTTCTTCCTAAAAAGACCATTTTTGTTAATATGTTTTCCAAATCTCTATTAGTCACCTCCACTTGAATGTTTGCTTGAGGGTGATAAGGGGAGGATTTCTTATGAATTACTTCAAAATGGTTCATAAATGCTAGAAGAGCTTTGGACATGAATTGGGGTTCCTAATCTACAACAATGATTCAAGGGGCTCCAAATTATGAATGATTTTATTATAGAGAAAGTTGGCGACTTTCTCTTCTTTGGAAACTCCTAAGGCTTGAACTTCTGCTGATTTCATTAGATAATCAATGAAAATTAATATGTATTCTTTCCCTTGAAAGGAAGGATCTATGGGGGTAATAAAATATAATCCCCATTTTTCAAATGGTTCAAGGGTTACCTCAGGCTGCAATGACATCTCTACAGAAGTAGTTGGTCTTCCTACCCTTTGATTTTCATCCCAACAAAAAACATATTTTTAATGTCTTTATGCATTGAAGGAAAATAATATCTAGTGCCTAAAATTTTGAGTTCTATTTGTAGATTAATGACCCCTAGAAGGATCATTGTGACATTCCCTCAAGATACTATAAGTTTCATCAGCCCTAACACATCTTCTCAAAATCATATCGGGTCCACAAGGGAATAACATTCCATCGATCCAGTTAAATGGTACACTCTCTCAAATAAGTTGTTTCCTTTGTTTTGATGTAAAGCTATGGGCTACTTCAGAGACAGATAAATAGTTGTCAATATCAGCAAACCAAGGGGTCTTTGTAGAAATGGAAAAAAAAATCATCTAGAAACTTGTCTTGTATAGGTGCATGATCGACCTCTTCTTGTTTGATTCGAGACAAAAAGTCTACCACCTCATTAAATCTCCCTAGCTTGTTAGGTATTGTCACATTGAACTCTTGAAGGAGCAATAACCATCTCATTATTTGACCATTAACTACAAGTTTATTCATTAAATATTTTACAACTAAGTGATATGTATAGGCTATAACTTTAAATCCTATAATATAATCGTAAAAAATCCGAATGGCATGAACCACAACTAAGAATTTGTTTTCTGTAGTTATATAGTTCCTTTCAGTAGATGTCAAGTTTTTACTAATGAAATATATGGAATATTTACCCCCATCCTCATCTTCTTGTCCCAATATTGCACCAATTGCATCATCTAAAGCATCAACATAAATGTGAAAGGGAAGACTCCAATTTGGTACATGCAATATAGGAGAAGAGACAAGATTCTCTTTTATCATTTCAAATGATTGTTGACACTCAGATGTCCAATTAAACTCCACATATTTTCGGAGAGAAAACATAGGGGCCATTATCTTACTGAACCTTTCTATGAAAATTTTATAATATCCAACATTTCTTAGAAAACTTTGAACATTTTTTTGCATTTGAGGAATAGTTAGTTGTTGAATACTTCAATTTTCTTGGGATCAACCTTTATTCCTTCTCAATAAATATGATGACCTAAGACTATTCCTTGTTCCACCATTATTAAACACTTCTCATGGCTAAGGGATAATTATTTGTCCTCACAAAATTGCAAAACCCTATCCAGGTTTTCAAGGGCTTCATCATAGGCTGGTTGATAGATTGTGAAATTGTCCATATAGAACTCTACATAGTCACTAATGAGCATAGCAAATATAGACAAAATAGCTATCTAGAAAGTCACAAGAGCATTACAAAGTCCAATGGGAATAACTTGGTATGAAAATGTACCCCATGGACAAGTAAACCTCATATTATCTTGATCTTTTGGTGATGCCTAAATTTGGTTGTAACCACTAAATCCATCTAAAAATGAGAAAAATTTGCTTCTAGCCAAGTTGTAAAAAACCTGGTCAACAAATGGTGAGGGAAAATAATCTTAAAAAGTGGCTTTATTAAGTTCTCTATGATCTACAAAAATTCTCCACTTCTCATTTTTCTTTGGTACAACAGCCATAGGTGACTCCCACTTACTATTAGAGATCAGATAAATAAATCCTATGCAAAGGATTTTCTCAATTTCAATTTTGACAAGATCCTTTAACACAGGATTGAGTCTCCTCTATGGTTGATGTACATGCCTTATGTTGGGATCAGTGTAAATGTGATGTGTACAAAAATTCAGGTGGATTCCCCTCATATCTGTATAGTCCCAAGAAAAATCTATAGACCTCTTTACCAACACATTAAATAATTTGTCTTCTTGTATTTTTGTCAGCCAACTATTAGCGTTCAAGGTTTTTCCTAGCAACAACATAATTGTCTTTGTTCCTAGATGGGCTGAAGTGATAGTATATATCGGTCATAACAATGTGTTAAGAGGACAACTATGAGGTATAAGTTAGTGAAATATTGTAATATCCTCAAAAAATTAGCCTATTCTAAGAATCATATTATCCAAGGAACAAGGCATTCCCATGGTAGTATTATTTAGTTCCATCCCACTTATATCAATCAATTGTCCCAAAATTTCTAGTACGTTGACTATTTATTCTTCACTCAAACCTATATAGTAAGGTGTGCTACCTCTACTATTTGCTAAGGGTATGATGGAATAAAAAGTGGTGAGATATGATGGGTATTTGTAGGTATGTGGTCGATGACTTTTTAACCCAATATTGATGAAATGGCGTTTTAAAGGAGATTCCTCATCTTCCACCAATATAAATTATGCTTTACTTGAATTTAATAAATAATTATTCCTTCATTTTCTATTTGAATTTCGACTCAGTCTTGATTGATAGGTTGATTGAAAACATCTATAGCTTTCAAACAATATCTATTTCTTGAATCCAAACATGCATCGTGATTCTATGCTCTTCACATACTATAGTATTAAAAAGAAAATTTGAATTTCATGAAATTTTGACCAATTTAAGGTGGTCAAACACATACTTTTATATTTTTAAAATTTGTAATAAAAATTCATACTAATTATTTTACATGGAAAACATTACAAAAATATATGCATCACACTCCACAAGACACCTCACTATGTCTAAAATTTCCAAGAAATATTACTCATTTTATCAGGATATTAGGTGGTTAGACGCATCACTACTTCTATTTTTTTTTCCTGAAATTTAAGTAGTAATACTACATTGAAATTTCAAATTTTCAATCGGTCAGATTTTTTCTTTTTTAAATAAACCTAGTAGTTTAGAAACTAAATTCAATTTTCTATAGATTCTATTCTACATTTTTGAAATAACAAATAGGATAACCATTATTGAAATTTTTACTAAGTTTCCTAACTCTTGATTTTTCAAATTTTTTGCCACTTATAAATATTTTTTCCATGATGATCCTACACATACCCCTAACTCATCCTCTAATTCCTCTCCATGTTGTTTAATCACTACCATGGCCAATGAGGCCAAACTATCTTGACCATTAGATTCTTCTAATTCATCAACCCAAACTTTATTATGTTCAGTGGGTTTATGTGGAGGATATAAGAATAAAAATTAACTATCTGAATCATGTGAAATGGTAATTCCTTCTTCTCTACAATCAATTTTAGCCATGACAATAGCCAACCATGGTCTTCCAAGAATTATTGGACAGCTATCTTTGGGCATAAGTGATTGGATTATTTGGAAGTCAACTAGATATTCCCATCCATCCACTTTGACAAGAACATTTTTAATAATGCCCTTTGGAACAACTATAGATTGATTTTCCATCTGTAAGACTATAGTTGTGGGACATAAATTAGTAAGACTTAATTTTTCCATCACATCTACAATCATCACATTAATAGTTGCTCCTAAATGCACTAACTCATTAGGTATTGCTACATCATTAATTGTGAAAGTTATCAGTGGAATCCTAGGATCATCATATTTTGGAGTGATAGTCTTCCCAAATAGAAAAAAATAGCTAAATAGCCATTGATGTGCATAGTATTTATTTTCTTTAGTTTCCTTCATAGAGTTTTAATGCATGTTTGTTTGATCAGCTGATTCAACTCAAGAATTTCTTTTTTTGTAGTTGTTTGATATCTTGAATTAATGCAGTTTCAGAGGTCAAAGACATTTTTGGAGTATCTTTTGGGGTTGTCAATTTTAGACACTCCAGAAATGGTGCCTAAGTTTTCTCTTTTGGGGGGGTATCCTTACTAAGTTCAATTAGAGACTGACCTTCCTCCTCCTTAGGTAAGTCAACAAATTTTGTTGCTAAAGGAGGCCCAATATTATTTTTGGGAGAGGTGTTGTTAGGTGAAGTATCCTTCTCAACATTTTAAGGAATAGGTTCATCCATGATTTCTTCAATGATGGGTGACTAGAGTGTTTTTCCAGAGCGTAACTAAACATTTCCACAATGAATTAAATTAAGTCTGGTGACATTATCTTGTTTAGTAGTATATACCAAAGTATTCTGTCGATTTTTTTTAGGATTGGGAAGTGGTTACACTAGAAGTTGACGTTGATTTACTTGCTCATTCTAAGGAGGATTCTAAGGTGGTGGTAGTAGATTCTATTGTTGATTCCTCCTAGGACCAATATAAAATTGATTATTTCCTTGATTCCATTAGGGAGTAGTATGTTGTGGGTACCATTGTGGTTGAGATTACTTTTTCCATTGTTGAGTTCCCCATGATTGATTTTCACATTAAGTGGGTCCCCAATAAGGAGTTCCCCAATAAGGTTGTGGAGGTGGGGGCTAATTTCAAGATGGAGGCCATTGATTACTAGCCCAATTAATTTGTGGTCTCCATGTAGGATTGGAATTCTTCCCATAAGAGAAGTTACCTCCTTGACATTGATTCAACACATTTATTTCTTCTTCAACCTGAGCTATTTTTTTCTTAGTATTCTTAAGATCAGTGAGAAGCATGTACTAGTTGGTAGGATGGTTTTCCTCACATAGTTCACAAACATTGACCTTGTCTAAAGGAAACTCTCATAAAATATGTTTGTTTCAACACCTAGGACAATAGATTGACAAAGTCTCAGTGTAACATGTCTTTTCTTGCATTCCATCCAATGTAGTGTTCAATTGAACAAGTATGCTCATTTTGATATTTTTTATTTCTTCTCGAAGTTTTCCTATTTTGTCAGTCCCTCTGAAAAGATTAGTGTTATAGATTATTGCTTGAGTATGTGAGAAATTATAACATAAATCACATATGTCTTCAAGGGATAACTGAGACACATCACCTTTTCCCTTTAAATCAAGACTTCTCCTTGCATCCTCATCAAGTCCCTTAAGAAATATAGTCTTGAGAATCTCAACAATAATAGTCATTTCTCCACATCGTTTAGATAAGAAAAGAAACCTATATAAATAGTCCTCTAGACTCTCATCCTTTTTTTTCCTAAGTTTAAGAAAATATTCCTTACGATCACTCACCCTACAATAACTCTGATATTTATGTAAGAAAATAGTCTCCATTTCCTCTCAAGATGTTATAATTCCAATACGTAGTCCCATAAACTAGCGCATAGCCGAATCCTTCAAAGTAGAAGGGAAAAACTTCAATTTTTGGTTATCAATTTTATAGTCATAGGTTTGACAAAGGACCTTGAATTCAAAAAGAAATTGGTCTGGGTTTTCCAAGGAAAAGCCTTAGAATGTTGGAAGGAAGGCTGGAGAAATGTTTTTCATCATGGTATCATCATCTACATCTAGAGTAATAGGATAGGTGAATGTTTGAGGTGGTGGAAGATCATTATCATTGTTGGAATCATTCTAGTTAACTTCAACCCTATGATCTCCTATGATGTTCAAAGGAATACGTTCCTCAAGGATAAATTCCTTGACAACAAGTGTTTTTTTCTAGATGATCTTCTAAAAAATAGTGGAAACCCTTAGGTGGGTTAGGCTTGAGTAAGTCATCAACAAAGTGGTCTTCTAAGCTTTGGGCATCCCTATGTATGATTGGAATGTATTTTGGGGGGTCTTTGGTATAAATCATCCATGAGGGCCTCTTTTCTTGACCATGTAGAAAAGGAAGCCAAAGATGGTATTTTTAGCCTAAAAGAGGTATTCAAGGTGTCTTCTATTAACACTAAAGCAAAGAAGCTCAACTCCTTGAAAACAACACTAAAAAGTGATAGGCTATCATTAGGTCCTATTACTTTAGAAAATAAAATTCAATATGTCAATTGGGTAGTGTTCAAGGAAATTTGTAATAGAAGAAGCCTTGACTATCTCCCTTAGATTTTCTAACTTCCCAGAACAAGTAGTATTAATTATAACTTAAGGCCATCTAACTATCAAGTTGTAAATAAATTTATCCTAAGAAAATAGAAATACTTAAACTAAAAAGCATAGAAAAAATAACTTAGAAAGCATAATAACTAAATTGAAAAGTGAAAAAACAATTAAACTAAAGAGTTGGTAAACTATGAAAGCATAAAAAATTGTAATCAATCCATGAAACATCTTCTTTAACAGTTAAGTTTCTAACATTTAATACCAAGAAATTACAGAAGTGAAAGACAACAAGCCCTTCAAAACTTCAGACACTATAGTTATAAACCCAATATTTATCTATAGAATTATTGTTCATATAGTAAAGATAATATAAAGAAAAGTACTCATCTATTTAAGCTATCTTCCCTTGAGTGGCTAGCGTGTGGGTTATTACTTCACTCTTAGATCATATACACAATTGCTCCATAAATTCTTTCATTAAACATAATTTTCATCCATAACTCATATCTTAGAAGTGTTTACATAATAATCTCTTTATTCATAACTCAGAAAAACAAATTGACAACATAACAGTACTATTTCATGCATTATACTGTTTCTGGAGATTACATATTTTATAGAAATTTTTTAACTAGATCCTATATTTTAGATGGTACATATAACCATTAAAATAGTCTATAACAGATTTACAATCAATTTTTATGTCTTTAAAACTAATTACATAAGTATTAAAGAGGCTCAAATTGAGTCATGAATTTTTTGAATTAAAAACATAACAAAAACTAAGACTTAAAAGCAACTAATTCTTCAATCCATCATCCTTAAGTTCAGAAGCATGTTTCTAGTGCATGCCTTCAACTTGTTCTGGAGCATGTGCTTGCTAAATACTTCTTATCTACAACTTAATGACTAGTTATTATCCTACAAAACACTTAAAATAGCCCATTAAATCTGTATTGGTAAAATACTTCAATAAATCATAAGAAATAAAGTTTACACAATTTCTTTTTAAAAGACAAGAAATTATTTCTCCTAACATTTAATTAAATGGAAGAGGATAGGAATTTTGCATATATGAAATAGGCCTTTATTATGTTATTATTATGAGGTTATTTATACCTCATCACTAGGCACATGTTTTTCCATTAGTTCCTCCCTGACTTCTTGAACATCTACAGGCTACTCTTGGATATCCATAGCTTGTCATTGTCATTGTCATTGTTGTTCTAGGAGAAATTTTAATTTATCAACAACCTCCTTTAGCTTTACCTTAAACTCACCAAATTGATAATCCCTTAGCATAGTGAAAACTAATTCTAGGGGATTTGCAATTACACTATATGGACTTATGTAAAAGGAATTCCTTTTCATGATATTTTCCTCAATGTTCATTATAGCTATCCTTTATTCCTTCCTAGTCATGACAACCTCATCACTTATTAGATTTCTTCATACATAGTCTTTGTATAAGAATTCATGATGTATGATACCTAATATTTTTTGTCTGGGTATGAGTACGATCATCATGGAAAAACTAGGCCCTTAAGTGGCAAAAAAGTTAGAAAAATCAGAGTTAGGCAACTTGACGTAAAAATTTGATTAAGTTATCTATATTATTTCAAAAAATGTAAAAATAGAATTTGTAACAAATTGAATTTAGTTTCTAAACTACTAGGTTTACTAAAAAAATAAAATCTATTTGGTGAAAATTTGAAATTTCAATGTACTAGTACTTATTTCCATGGAAAAAATAAGTAGGTGTCTATCTAACCATCCTAACCACAATAAAATGATAATTATTTTATATAATATCTTAGATATAAGTAGAGAACTCAAGGTCTCATGTGATGCATATTTTTTTGTAATTTTTTTCCAAAGTAAATAATTAATTATGATTTTTTTTATTACAATTTTAAAATATAAAAACTTGTATGTCTAACCACCTTAACTTGGTGGTTTCCATGGTACCCATTTTTAATCCTATAGTATGCAAAGCATAGAATGTGACACATGTTTCTTATCTCAAAAAAAAATGTGAAACCATTTGAAAAGCTAGATTTTTTCCAATCACTTAATCAATCAGACTTTATCATAATTCAAACGTAAAATAAATAATACCATTTATTAAATTAAAGTAAAGTATAATTTATATTGGTTGAACGCTGAGAAGATCCTTTAAAAACCATTTTTGTTTCATCATTTTTGGGTAAAAAAAAAGTAAACAGTGACATACCCTACACATACCCATCTTCTTCTTCCTACCAAAAATCCCTCTGGATAAAAAAATCTTATCTCATCAATAGGGATTATTAGATTGTTTGCCATGATCCCAAAATTTTCATATCCCTTAGGAGTAGGGACTATGAAGTAAACAAAAGTACATTGGAGATGTATCACAATACCTTTCTTGGGCTTTTTGAACATCTCATAATCCATGACATCAATTTTCCACATGAGCTCCATTAAATCCAATCTATCTCAAGCATGTAGGGGTAGACAATGAGGTGCCACTTTAGCTCTAGAAGCTTTAATCAAAGTTTATTCAAAATGTAGAAACCAATCTACCAGCTATGTGTGGCTTTAGATCCTAGTATATATTTTGGGTGCATAATACTTCTCATCTCTAGAGAAAGTTTGTGAATAGGTGCTACACCCATTGTTTCTAAGATAACATATCTTAAAACATTATCAAAAAAGATATAATTAGAATTGGACCAACCCTAATCCCAAATGTATGTCCACATTTTCACTGGTAGCACATTATTTTCACTATCCCTAAGTTTTAGATTTAAATTTCTTGTCCATTCATAATCACTCTCCCATAAGAGCATATGCATTAACAAAGAATAATGAGGGAAACATAAGGGGATCACCCCATTTTTTATATTGAATAAATCCTCATGCATCTATTTGGCATCAAATTTGGCATAATCAAAACTAGTTTTTTGGTTATGATCTTGTACATTTTCCACCATCACCAATAAAAAAGGGGCTACCCTAAACTCAAAGTCCCAAGCCAATACTTGATTTAAGCAATAGTAAGTGTTCTTTAAGCAATCTTCAAATTCTTCACACTTGAAAGGCTCAACATCCTTAGCAGTGAATTTATGCATGCTCCTTATGTGTTGTACAAGAAGTCTTTCTATATATGCATATTTTCTCTTCTCATACTAAACATACAACTCAGAATGCCTAAAATTTATTGTATAATTGAGATCTAACCCAAATACATCTATCATCTTGTCCTTTGTTACCTCCAAAATCACATCATCATTTTCACTTTTGATTGTCTTGTCAACAAGGTTATAGTGCCCAGCCAGTTCCATCATTAAGTCCACTTCTACAAGCACATTTTGGACCACTAGCTTTCCAAGTTTCAACCCCCATAAATAACATGTGAGCTTGCTAGATTGTTGCCTATTGAAAGCGTACTAGAACAATTTCCATCTGTTGTGAGGTTGGGGTTTCTCACAAATTTCATCAACACTATCAATCAACCTAGTAGTCATGACAAATTGACTTGTAGGTTGTATACCAATCATGACCCTCCTTCATTTATGTCTCCAGAGGCCTTTTGCATAAAATTTTATGTTTCTTTCTTCACACTTCTTGACCTAGTGGACATTGCAGGAGTACTTGGTGAAGGGTTGGATACTGCCAATGGTTCAAAATTAACCTCAATTGAAACATCTTGAGTTTTAAGTTGTTTAATCCTCTTCTATTTTTGTTTCCTCTCTAGTCTAATAGTAGATTCATTAGGCTCTAGATTAATCATTGTTTCAATGCAATAGAGCTAGTGTTTACAATTTCTCATTGTAAAAAGAAACCCTTCACAAATATGAGAGCCCAAAGCACAACTATTGAACATAACAATTTCCTAAAAAATTATCCAGTACATAATCACCAAGTTGAAGCTATCAATAATGCATGAATAGAAAATTCCCCAATTTTTTATCATCTTTCTAAGATATTCACCTCAAAACTTTAGCTTGAAGGAGATAGTAGTTTTTCTTACCTAGGTGAACGTTATGCCACACTTATTACTAGTAGTTTTTGGAGCTTCCCACATAATTTCTTCATCTTCTGGTATCCCTTCTACTAGCCAATGAGTCCAAGTACATTCTCAACTAGGTATCTACTCTCTTTTACAGAAAAGAGAGAGGCATGCCACCATTAATACTTGATAGTAATTTCATGCGAGGGAATTAACAATTAGCCATTAAGGTTTAAACCTTGATCAGTGATCATTTGGCTTTAAAACTATATCAATAGTTACCAATTCATCTTTCCACCTTCCTCTTTGCTTTATGCGAAGTCCTCAAGATTCTACCACATTTCCTTTTCATGCAATATCCATCTCCTATCACTAATATACCTCATCTTTGTCCTCTCATCATTGATGCAAGTGTTTTGTGTGATGAAATATCAGCCCTCAGATCTATGGCCTATCCTATGATCACATTCATTTCCCTGTCGCTCCTCGTTAATCAAGATTTCACACCTTGGATCCTATTAGTGATGGGGGAAATATTGAAGGGATCATATTAAGACATGTGTACCTACATGAAAATCAATAGCACAAAATGCATCGCATATAATATGTACTCAAATTAGAGAAAAAAAGTTTTAAAATAGGGAACTCTATTGCTCATCGCTAATCAAAATTAAGGCTTTGGAATGGATGAATGATGAATGATAAAAAACATCAAGCCCTTGCTCATCATTAATTATCCTCATATGGTTTGCAAGCAATTAGCAATGAGAGATCATCATGGTGCCACTACATATCGCATATCACTAATGGTGAACTTAGTACTTAAAACAAATTTGTGATATGGGATGCAGAGGAAACCCATCCCATCACTCATTATTGATTTGAATTATCATTTCATAACATATCTACCAAAGGTGAAGAAAATAAGATCATAAGGTTGGAGGGATTCACTTATCACTATTACAATAATAAAGGCTCAAAATCCATTAGCAATAAGTGATCCCTCACTAATATAAAGAACATTACTCATTGTATATTCAATTTAAGAGTTCCATAGCTATTTTTGATGAGTGATATCAAAGTGATACTACCTCATTGCTCATCACTAATTTAGAATATAAACTTCAAAAGTAATCAATGATGATTGATAAAGATAAAAGGTCTACAAAACTTAAGTGAAAACCATTAGGAATGTTCTCATAAAGGTTTTTAATGGAGGGGGACCCTCTAGGATGATACGATAAAACGACTCAAAAATGGCTAAGCCTTTATAATGCAAAGTATGTAAAGGAAAAATAGGTTTTTAACTTGACCTCTCAAACCTAGGATTGGGGAACCGGTCACCAGACGATAGTGACATACACAATAAGTTTTAAAGTGACTGGAAATAGGCAATAGGGAGTCAACAAAAGAATAGAAAATTACAAGTGTGTATGAAATAATGAGTCCTAAACCCTCATATATTAGTCCTACATCCAAATGTGACAAGGGTTTGAGGTGGACCAAAATTAATTTTGCAGGTTCCATCAGTGGCTTTGACTAGGGATGTATGCCTCTTGTAGGCATGGTGAGATCTCAAAAATCTTAGGCTGAAGAAAACCAAAAATGTTAATAATAAAAAAGGACCAAAACTAGGGAGCTACCTAGACTAAGTAGTAGGACCAAAGCAAACACTACGGAATAAAGTACACCAATACACATAATATACAAAACCAATTTGTACATGGAAAATAGCATACTTAGGAGAAGTATGGCTTTAAGAATTTTCCATGTACTAACAGTTCAAAAAGTTCACCTATTAAGCTTTGAAGGAAATATGAATCTTCCCCATGAGTGTTGACTATCAAATAAGGGCCAGTCCATAATGCTTCAAATTTCTCATGCTTTCCTTTATCCCAAGCCCTTGTATTCTAGGCTAACACCATACTATTCACTTCAAACTTGATGGGAGAAACTCTTTTGTCATATAGATGCTTAACTTGCAATTGTATCTTCATGTTTTTAACTTGAGCTTCTCTCTTAGTCTCATCTAATTGCACCAGATTATTTGTTGTATGTTGCATAGCATCACAAATTTCTTCATCATATTCTTACAAAAAATTATACATCTTGAGTAAGTTATTATTTGGAAATATAGCATCTAGACCATATACTAATCAAAATGGTGAATAACCAGTAGCCTTTTTCATAGTAACTCTATCTACCCAAAGTGCCAGTTTTAGGTTTGAGTCGTAAGATTTTCTTTTCTTTTCCATCACTCTTGATTATCTTCATCAAGCTCTTATTACTAGACTCGGCTTGACCATTTCCTTGAGGATGGTAAGGCGAAGAGTAAGAGACTTGTATACCATGTCTTTTATAAAAGTCCTTTAATTCATCTGACCTAAAACACATAACATTATCTGAGATAATCCTCTCAGGGACTTTGAATCTTATGAGAATATTATTTTTAAAAAAATCAACTACCACCTTGCTTTTTTCCTTCTTTTTGGGTATTTCTTCCACCCATTTTGTAAAATAATAAATGGAAACAAGAATCCATGAATGGCCTTCACTTGATTTTTCTAGTATTTACCTGATGAAATAAATTCCCCATTATTGGAAGGGCCTTCAACTGTCATAGGCTTGAATGGTAAATTTCCTGAGAACTTCAAATTTTTGGGAAACCTTTGACAAGCATCACAAGTTTGAACAAACTTGTGAGCATGCTTAAAAATAGTAGGCCACCAAAATGTAGCTCTTAAAATTTTGTGTGTAGTGGTCTTTTCCATGTGATGACCACTACATGCCCCACTGTGCATTTCCTATAGAAGCTCCAATGCCTACTTTCCATCTACACATTTGAGAAGTACACAATCTAAGCTCCTCCACCATAACTCACTGTCAATAATCACATACTTGATGACATGCAATTTCAATGTTCTTTAATCATTTTTAGCCATATTAGTAGGACACTACAAGGTTTGTAAATAGTGGACAATCTTCTATACGATATGCATGTTTGCATATCATAGAGAGTCTCAACATCAATCAATTCAGTCTGATTAACATGATTGGCTTCCAAATTAGCCTCTACCATTAACTTGGCTAGGCCCTATCCTCTTACTAATTTGGTAATCTTAACATCAATGTTAAATTCTTGGATCCTATTGATCCATCTACACCTTCTTCCTATTGTCTCTTTCCGAATGAAAATATCTTTCATAGCAACATTTGGTTCAAAAGCTATGATAGTAGCCCCTTGTAAGTAAGTCCTGAAATTATTTACAACCTTTACCATAGCATATGCCTATTTCTTAGTAGTGTCATATTTCAACTCAGTAGCATGTAAATGTGTACTAAAAACATAATAGGTTGTTCAAAACCTTCCTCATTTTTCTGTAGTAAAACATTAGCAATTGTATGAAAAGAAGAAAAAGAGAAAATTTGCATTGGTTTAGAAAAATTAGGAGACTTCAAAATTGGAGCCTCTTTAATAGCTTGTTTTATTTTCTTGAAAGCTCAACTAGGCTCTTCACTACAAAGCACCTTTTCACCCTTCTTCAAAATTTTGGAAATAGGTCCCTTGATTTCGACAAAGTTGGTCACAAATCTTCTCAAAAAAATTATTTGTCCAAAAAATGACTGAATTCCCTTGACATTTTTTGGTTGAGGGATCTTTTCTATGACTACTACTCTTTCAAGGTCTATCCTTACTCCCTTTTTGGACACAATGTCCCCTAGCTACTTTCCCTTAGTGACCCCAAAGGCACATTTCTTTTGATTTAGAGATATCCCATATTCTAATGGCTTGACAAATAGATTTTCTAAATGCATACAATGATCTCCCTCTTTCTTGGAGTAAGTGGTCAAGTCATCTTGATAGACAACCATAAATAAATCAATAAAATCTTAGAAAGCTACATCCATAGCTATCTAAAAAGTGGCACCTGCACTTTTTAAACCAAAAGGCATCTTGGCATAAACATAGGTGCCCCAAGGAGTAGTAAATGTAGTCTTATACTACTCAGACTCCTTTACCTTGACTATAACCTACAAAGCTATCCATCATTGATAGTATCTCACATCTAGTTACCTTCTTTAACATAACTTCCATGTTTGGAAATGGATAGTTGTACTTTAATGAGGATACTTTTAGGTTTGTAAAATCAACACATAATCTTATGTCACCATTCTTTTTTCTTATTAGTACCAGATTAGATACCCATGAAGAGTGTCTAATGGGTTTAATGGTACCAAAATCTCTCAATTTTACCAAGTCCTCTTGCATCTTGAGAGCTAAAGTAGGATTAATTGGTCTATGTTTTTTCTTGAAAGGTTTTGCATTTTCCTTCAAAAAAATCTCATGTTGAAACAATTTCTCTTTGTAAGCTTTCAAGTCATCATAAGCCAAAGAAAAAACATGTCTGTATTTTCTGAGTAAGGCAATTAACATTGCTTTCCTTCACCTTTGGCTTCATCTTTTTCCCTACATAAACCTTCTTAGTGGCATTTTCAGTCCCTAGATTTACTTCCTCTAGTTTCTCTAGGTGAGCAACAGTTGTTTTGGCCTTGTTTTTATCTTGACTATCGAAGACCCTTCAAGAGCTACAAGGCATTTGGGGATTTTATTCATCTTTAATTGGACCACCTCTTTTTCAAATACCATGTCCTTTCCATCAATATTCTCAAGAAATCCACCAAATTCAATCTCCTGACCTTCATATTTATCAGAACAATTTAGGAATATGAGAATATCCTCATCATCACTACAAATTTTCTAGTTGTATACATTGTTAGGGATGAACAACCTCGTATATATCTTGATCTTAGAGACTCCTATGGAAGTTATATCATCGGGTCTTAATGAAATATTAGCTAGTAAATCAACTACTCTATTATGACCTCTTTCCATCCAATCAATTCCAAAAGCATCAAACTACTCAATGAAATCCAAAATAGCATTTTTGTATTGCTTTAGTCTGTCATTCTTGTAGGCATACTTAGCTCTCACTTGGGATATCACAAGCTCAAAATCACCAATCACCATTAGCTTTCTTATTCCATGCTTTTTAGCAAGTCTCAATCCCAATAATAAGGCTTCATACTCTACAAACATTATTTGTATAGATAAAAGACAATGTAAAAGAGTACTTATAAGTATTTCCAGTAGGTTATACTAATAAATTCCCTGCACCAGATCCTTCTTTGGAGCTTGGACCATCAAAATAAATTTCCACAATCCTTCTTTATTAGATACTCTTAAAACTTCATCTTCTATAGGTGTAGGACACCTTTCAACCTCTCTTGGTACTTCTTCTATCTTGAGCTCACCAATATCAGTATTTATGAAAATAATTGTGTCATCTTCAGGAACATGCTCCAACATATGTGGTACCCTAGGTCCCCTCAACACTTGAGAATTTTTACTATCAATGGGAAATGTGGCATAATACATGTCACACTACATACTTCCTCCCATAGATGCATTCCATTTCCATGATAATAGCATTCTATAGTTAGGTGGGATATCTACCACTACCACACTCATTTTAAATTCTTTGTCACAGTAGGATTCTAGCCTATAAGGAAGTCAATTTATCACACCTATGATAGGGACCTCTCTTGCATCCATGGAATAACATTTTCTATGAGTGATATCAACCTTTAACCCTAGAGTGCATCAATGATTTTAACTAGAATGATATTGTTAGATTTGTTAGAGTCAATGATATAATTCTTTATAAAGTTTCTCCCAACCACTAGGTTAAGGAAAAATGGATCTATCTTATCAAAACAAGTATTTATAGAATTTCCTAGGAAAATATGGGGAATCTCAATAATTGCTCCCTCAAATTCTTTACCTTTCTTATCCTTTTCACTCAATTTGGATGGAGTGAGCACACCTAAATCATTACAGGCTATAGAAACAACATTAATAAGGGATACTTCATTTTTTTATGTTCCTCTATCCTCATCATTTCAATAAAAGGCACAAATACTTTAACTTGGATAAGTAACTAAAACATATCAATAGGAGTATACTTGGGTAGTTCAATTGAAGGCATACCTTGTTTGTTTCTATTTTATTTCTATTGATTTTTTTTTCCTTAACCTTATGTTTAGCATCCTTCCTCCTGACTTCAAGATTCTTCTTCCATGTCTTTAACTTTTCAATAGGGGATTTGTGTCCTTGAATAGATTTTTTATTTTCTACTCTCTTAGCCCAAATTTTATCTCCCTTTTCTTCTTTGGCTTTGATTGCTTCTAATTTTCCAATAGGTTTTTTTTCTTTTCCCTTGGAATTTTTTTCATGATGAAAAGACCAACAAGACTACCATATTCACCTCCAATGTTCCTATTCCTCAAATGATAGGAAATTCTAGCTTGGGAAACCAATACTACAGTATATTTTCAATCTACTCTTTTGAGGGTCTTCTTAATGAAACACCATCTTCAATTGCTTTGAAATTGTAAACCCCAACATGACTATTGGCATCCTCATTAGAAATAACTTGTTGATGATATGAATTAGCAACTTGCCTTTGAGTATCTACATCCACTTCATAAGAACCTTCATTAGAAGAGCATTAACTATAGTAAATGTCAAAATCACCAATAATCATAAGTACATCACCATCCTCTTGATCTTGTTGATCATAGTATTTAGGTATGACATCCTCTACTTCAACCATCTATGCTATTGCACGTTATTGTGAAGAATGTGGCATTTGGAAAGTCATACACCAAGGAGTATCCTCAACAAAATTTCCTGAATTCTTTTGTAGAGGGTCTGGAGGAACTTTATTTTGGGTGTTTCTCTTATTATTTAGAATAGGATTCCCATTATGCCAATTGGTATTATATGGGTGGTCTTTAAACCTAGGGGGTCTTTCATTCCTTTGGTAGTGTTTTAGGATAAAAATTCTCTTTCTTTACAATCTTATCAATGATGGTTTTCATAAAATTGTCAAGCTTGTCCTCAATGGTTCCCCCTTTAGCACCTAAACTCTTATCTTCCTTTTTTGTACTTTTGAAGAATTTTGGATTATCTCTTCTACCAAATTACCACTTTCTCTTCTAATATTTTCAATATACTCTGCCATTTTAAAAAAATTCCTTAAGGACCAAGGATTCTTATCCAGCAAGTGGTAACTCATTCTTGCATCAAAAGGATTATAGTAATTTACCAAACATAAATGATCATTTAATTGTAGATTAGGATGGAACATTTTCCCAGCCTTCTAGAACCTTATGTTGAACTTAGAAATAGATTTTTTGGATCCTTTAACAATATTATTAAATTGATTCAATAGAAAGCTTGAATTAGTCTTGTCACCATACTATTCTCTAAAAACCCTCTTGAATTCTTCCCAAGGGTGAATGCTTTCAACATAAAAACTTCTATACCACTCTCATGCATCCTCAATGAGAGACTACATGAACAAATTCATCATGAAACCTTTTTCCTCCACCTCAAAATCATCCATAACATTAGTGAATGATTTGAGATGGTCTTCACCAATTAAAGCATTATTTATAGAGAATTTGACAAGAACAAGCCTAAAATATTTAGGGAATGGGTTAGGGTAGCTAGGTATTCTAGTGAAACACAATTGTTGCTATCTATCTACTTGGAGTGGCCTCCTAGTACGTCGATCCCTATGATCATCTCTATGCTCATCATATCTCTTGCTGTTAGAGTGGATACTTTCTTTACTCTTTCCACTTTCACCATCACCTCCCCCTTTCTTACTTCCCTCATCATCTTCAAAATAAGAATTTTCATTCTTATTTTTTCCTCCACCACCTCCTCCCTAATCTCCACCACCACCTCCACTAGGAGTATACTCATTAGACTTCTTCTTTTGCAACTCATTGTTTTTATGTCCATGGCTTGAAGCCTCTAGAGTATGTGAGGAAATTTTAAGGAATGTGATATTCATGTAGCCATTTCTACATTAGAAGCTATCATTTTAGCTTTCTTCAAATCTTCTCACAACTTTTCACTTTCCAATTGTAACCTTAATATCACAAGATCTAGAGGTATAGTAGATGGATTTGGATTGAATTTGGCCTTATGTGTAGAAAATTTAGTAGATGAACTATTATTATTGGTATTGATATAGATGTGTTTTTTGGGGGTTCGTCAATAGGTCTCTTCCCATGATCCACAAATGACACCTTCTTAGCATTAACAGGAGGGTATGAGGCTCTAGTAGTTGAGACAGATGTTGTGTAGGTATTAGTAGTTTTAGGTTCCCATTGATATTGTTGCTTCAGGAATATCATTGGTCATCCTAGAGGAAAATTTAAAAATATTTTCCTCAAATTCTTATGCCTTGCAACATCTTCTCTCATTTTTTCCAATTTTTTCCTTCTAGCATCTATTTCAAGTTGCTTAGCTCTAATCCTATCTTCTCTTTCTTTTAAATCCATTATATTTTCTTCTTGTTCTTGAATCCTTAGCTCTTCCTCTTCTATAGCTTTCATTTCATTATCTATGTCTTCCTCATTTTCTAGAACATCTCCATGCTCACTTGGGGTAGGAGTAAAGTAGGGTTGATCAACAGGGTCTTCCTCAAGAGAAAAGTGGACTGGCTCATCAAGAGATTTGTCTCATGGATTAACATCCTTTCCATTAAAAATGTAGCCAATTTCAAGAGTCAAAGTCTCATAAAAATTCTTATTCTCTTCCCAAAAATCCCACCTATCTTTCTCTCTTGAAATATTTAGCTCACTATCAAACATTTGTTCAAACGAAAAAACTTCCTTGGTCTATGTTAAACCCTTGAACCTCATTCCTTCTTAATGGATACTATCACTACTTATATGAATATTGAAAGTAGTATATGGATTAGGAGGGGAATCAAAAGACTTGATTTAGAGTGCTTCTTGACCCATTCAGGTTGCTTTTCTTTTGTAGGTTCAATTTTTTCCTTTCTCGTAGGGTGCTTCTTTGCATAAATTTTGGTCTTCCTCATAATATAAAATATTGGAAAATATTTCTTCTTATTTTCATTTTGTTATCTAATATTTACACTGGTATTAGAGAACTCAAAGTTGCCACCTAGAATGCTGGGAAATAAAAAGTAATTACACTTTGATTTTGTACTTGTTACTTTTGAAAAGGATTCAAAAATTACCCAAAACAAAATGTTATAATGGAATAATACTTGGCACATAAGACTCAGTATGATGGAACAAATGAAACATAATTTAAAACTGTTTATTATTCAAATAGTAAACAATATCACAACTAACAACTAATTATGACTATATCAGATTTGAACTAGAGACTTTTGACTTAGCTAGTTCCTTGTAGAGTTTCCAATCTATTGGTTATTTTTTAAGAACTAAACTAATCTCCATAAGTACCTATGGACTTTTCCATTTCCAATTATCAATACTTATAGAGGGATTAGCCAATGAATGAATAGAAGCTACAAGACTTCTACTCCTACTCTTTGGGTTCTATGAAACTTAAGAGGATGATCCCACAAGGTATGCTCAGATAGTTCACACAATTATACTCATACATTTTCAACAATAGATACTTCTCATTAAACCATTCAATATAATGCATCAAATAAGTTGGCAACTTACTAATCAATCTCATATATGTTGTGCATGAGAAGGTGGAACTTCAACAAAAAACAACAATAATATCCTTTTATGATTTTATGATTTAAAAGATAGGTAACTAATGAATCAACATGGAATATGAACCATGAGTACTTTGCATGAACTAGTGACTTTATCGCAAGCACAAAGTCAATATCAATCTATGTAACTTGATAAAAACTTAAACAATAGCACCCAGAACCTCAAGAAACCCTTCATTGTAACATTTATCTTTGGATTTCATGATTATTACTACTTACAACCATCCTAGCACCCAATTATTTTAAGTTATTACTCTCACCCAAGCACTTAAATCAATTCATTGAATCAATAAACAAGCATGAAACTAAACATCCACCAAGAAATGATAGAGACAAACGAAAGAAATATCGGATTACTTTCACTCATAACTTATAGAATGTATACAAGGAGAGACAATAGTCATGAAATTGGTATTATTTTGTATTATAAATTCTATCTTTCTATCAAAATCACATGCATAGTAATGAACTCCAAAAGAAACTTAAGACAAAAACTCTAAAACTTGCTTTATATTGTCTTGACAACTTCACTATGTTAACTCAAAAAAATTCAACTAACTCTTGCTTTTGGCCCTGAATTCTTTCTTATAGAGATGAGAGATCAAAACAAGCTTCATGACAGGAAGCACACATGTCAATATTTCATTGGAC
>VDFB02210672.1:0-10934 GCA_007258455.2 Sequoia sempervirens | reverse complement strand
CCTTGCCAATTTTTGGCATCAACAATACCATGCTATTCACAAAACATATTAAACTCAATGGAAGTGAATTCTCCACCTCTGTCACACCTTAAACATTTTATTTTTCATGTTCGCTTCATTCTCTACCATAGCCTTGAACACTTTGAATCTATCTAGAGCCTAAGCTTTCTTCCTAAGAAAAGTGACCCATGTGATTCTAGAATAATCATCAATCAAAATCATAAAATAGTTGTCACCATTAAGACTTCCTCTTCTTGTGGGACCATAGAGATCTGTATGAATCAATTCCAACATTCTGGTAGTTGATTGTTCTTTTCCTTTAAAACTACATCTTGTTTGTTTTCCCAATTGACAACTTTTGCAAATTGTATTGGTAGGCTTTGTAATTTTAGGAAGAACCCTGAAAACTTCTCTTTAACTAATCCTTATCAGATTGCCAAAGTTTACATGTCCCATCCTCCAGTTCCATAGCCAACTTTCATTAACTTGAGATACAAAACACTAACCCTCAACACCCTTAAGCTGATAAATGTTTCCATATGTTCTTCTTCCTGCAGCTACCACATATCCAAAACCTTTTATGATCTCACAAGTATTATACTGAAACACAAGCTTGAATTCTTTGCTACACATTTTTCCAACACTCAAGAGATTATGCCTTAAGCCCTTAACATAATAGACATCATCAATATTGTGTTTTCCATCAAAACTAATTGTTCCTTTTCCAACAATATTTGCACCAAAATAATCTCCAAACATGACTAACCCACCATCATATCTTTCAAGTTTAGTAAACTTACTCTTATCTTCGATCATGTGATTTGAGCAACCATTGTCAATCACCCAATAGTCTTCATCTTGTCTAGCATGAAAGGAAGTAACCAAAGTACCTTCCATATCTTCCTTCTTGTTTTCCAAACCACATTCCTTTGCACATCTTCTATGGTTAGTAGACACTGATTTGTTCTCTAAGGCTAAGAATAATCATTCATCATTATCACCCTCAAAATCAGATTCATCATCATAAATTCTAGCATCTTCTCTAACATAATACAATTTCTTGAACTTTCTATCATTTTTGTCTTTATTGTTTCCGCTCTTCTTGTGTATGGCCCTATTTGGACATCTTGAAGCATAGTGACCAATATTTCCACAGCTGAAACATTTAAAAGGTAACATACCTTTGTACTTACCAGTACCTTTCTTCAACTTCCTTGTAAAATTTTCTTCCAACTCTTTTGAAGTATTACCATCCAGATCATCTTCTATCTTTCTAGCTTTGAAGGTTGATTTTGTTTTCTCCTTTTCTTTTCCAAATTTCCTCATCTCAAATGTAGTCAAGGTGCCAAATAGTTGTTCTTTAGTGAATTTCTTAGGATCATAGACTTCCTCAATAGCTGAGGCCTTATAATTGTAACTCTCTAGTAGTGTCATTAGCATATTCTCCATTACATCTTCATCGGTCAAAGTACCACCTTGATTTTTTACATCATTTACTGCAATATCAACCCTCTAAAAATAGCTTGGAATATCTTCACCTTCTTCCATTTTCAAGTTCTCATATCTGTGCTTAGCTGTTAGATTCTTTGATAGTTTGACTCTATCATTTCCTTCATAGACATCTTTCAAATTTTCCCAAACTTCATAAGTAGTGCCCAATGAAATAACTTTTGTCAACTCAGTCTTACATAAATCACTATAGATTGCATACCTTTCTTTTTCATTTTCTTCATAGGTGGAAATATCATCTGCAGAAGAAGGACCACTTGCTGGCTCAACATATATTTTTTCAACAACTTTCCAAGTCTTGTAACCAATAGAGATCAGGTAACCTCTCATCTACACTTTCTAGAAACTATAATCAGATCCATCAAACACAAGGATTGTCAATTTGTGCGCCATTGGATCTACCTCAAGTAGTTAAGCTCTTCTCTGAGGAACCAAAGCTATGATACCAATTGTTGAAATGCATAAGACAACAGAGAGGGGTGAATTAGTTGTCACCAATCATATCCACAAAACTCAAACAATTATTAACTCCACACCCACTTTACTCTATTATTAAGTATGATCATGAAGTGAAAATAACAGAAAGAAATATCAATACAAGAAACACCAAATTTACATGGAAAACCCAATAAGGGAAAAACCACAGTGAGGATTAACTCACAATATAAGAGTAATTGCAAAACCAATTACAAGGAGGCTCACTACCCAATCACTGTCCAATAGGGAGGCTCACTTCCTACATATAAAAAAAGATAGAAATAATAATTTTACACAAACACTTTCTCAATGCAACAGAAGATCCACCACAACTTCCACACATCCATAGCCTTGATCAGAGAATTGTAGACACTACCAACTTATTTCTTTTAGGATTCAAACACATTAAAGTAATGTTGCCTCAATTCAGTTTCTCACACTCTTGCTTTTCACACTTGTGGCTTACAATCCTCAACATAATGTCTTGTATTTATACCATCTTCAACGCTAGAAAATTTCTCCAAGGTCGGCTACACATGCTTCAATTTGCAAATTCACATCTCAGATCAATCACATGCTTCCTCAATTGATACTTATCCTTCACATGTCATGTAAACACTAGGTCGGCCAAACCTAATGAAAAAAAAAATGAACTTTGAAGTACATGCTTTCGCAACAAGAAGATAACATGTGAACCACATAACATGCTTCATCATACACTGGAACACATCTTAGATGCCTTTAGATTCATTTGCAGCTGTAATCAAGGGAAAAATTCAGATTTGTTAAAGGGGTTAGCACAATAACATTAAAATCCATTGAAGTAGCAAAGTACAAAGGAAATAAATATGAAAACAAAAGGAACAAAGCTACCCTAAGTCTTCATCTTCCATGCTTCACCTTTGTTACACCTCCTAGCTTGCAGTAAATAGAGATGCCCTCAGATTTCAAATGAGCAACTATGACAAATGACAAAGCCCTATGCAAGTGTTGAAGGATTTGTATAAAAGAAATGACCTCACAATAGACTAAAAATGACAATGACTGCAAATGACCATGACAATAATCTAAGTTGACAGAATGAGCCTGAGATAGCGAGAGAGAGAGAGAGAGAGCCCCCAAATAAGAACAAAATTGCCATTTTATAAAAACTACAATTTTGAATGTGTGGCCAGGATGAGAAGATGACAAATACCCTAGAATCAATGGTCAAGATTGAATGTTGTAGTATGAATTAGGGTTAGGTCGAAATTAGGGCAATGACAAGAAATGAATGGCCAAGATTGAATTATAAAATAATTCAATCAAGGGCTGAAATTAAATGAGATGTCAAGAGATAAGATTTGATTTGGAAGATAAGATTGGCACAGATAAAGAGGTTAAGGAAACAAATGTAATGTAAAAATTATTTAATTTTAGGTGAGTTCAATGAATACCAAAATAATAAAAGATATTATTTAATTGGTGAGGAATGTGACAAAGAATCATTTTGGAATTAAATACTTAATTCAAAATTCAAGAGGGACCAACAACAAATAAAAATTACTTAATTTAAGAGAGAAGGGAAGAATGGAATAATAAATAATGAAAATAATTATTTAATTATAGTAGAAGGACAAAAAATTAAATAAATAAGAATCTATTTAATTTTAGAAAGAAGGGGACTTATTATGACGAATTTCAAATAAATAAAAATTTATTTTAATTAAAGGAAGACCTAGGACAATTAATGACGTATTTAATAAATGAAATTTATTTATTTTATAATCATGAGGAATAAATGACATGAATTAATTAAATAATTATGAATTATTTAATCAATAGTCGAATGTGGACCAATGACATAATTAAATGACTTAATTATGCTAGGAGGAAAGTGGTAAAATGAAGCTTGTAGGCTCAGGGTCATTTTAGTGTCTACATTTGCCCTTTAATATAATGGTGTCGTTTGGTCGATTGCGACAAAGAAAAATAAGTCAAAAACGCCCCAAAGGCAAAAATAAGATGAGTGGAAGAATGATGAGGAGGAAGGTGTATGCCCCAGAGGACAGACAGGTTCCAAGAACATGAGTGTGCTCTCTAAATTGATGAGAAGACTAGAATATGAAGAGACAAAGAAATGTTAGTGCAAAAGATATGGATGATGATATGGATGCAATGCCAATATGAGACGAGTGAGAGAAGATGACAAGACTAAAGAAGATGCATGTTAGTTCCTAGACCACATCCTTCAAAACATTGCCATAGGACTAATATTTATTGCTCTTAATCATCATTGGGTTGCAAATGACACAATGACAACAAACACAATGGTATGACGTATACCAAGGTGTGCAAGGTCATCCACTTGAAAAATAGATAGTCACAGACAAGGAATGTCCTAACTCATACTAAGGGTGAAGTTGCCCCAGCTTTTTGTCAATAACCCACGACAACAAATGTGAGAAAACAAAATATGGAGATCGCCATCGCACTCCTGGGGTCCTTCATGGGACATCCTCGAGGTAGCTAGTAACATGACCAAAAAGACAAGATAGTAAAAAATATAAGACAAAATAGCCAAGATAGCCAAAAGATAAGATAAGAAAGACTAGAAAGATTAACAGCCATGTAATTTTGTTTGCCAATGTTTGTTTGCCAAAGATTGAATTCTTGTTTGATTTGACAGTTTTGACAGTTTAAGAGTTTTGCCAATTTGACGGTGTTGATAGTTTGACGGGGCCTATTGTCAGGAAGGACACATCCTGAAAAGGTAAAGGACATTTTGACGAGGTCTAACTCCAAGAAGGACACATCTTGAAGAGGACCAAAGAGTGACGAGATTGACATTGTTTTGAGTAATATGTTGTGGCAAGTTGACTGATGTTGACTGTATGATTGATTGGCTTATGTTGTCTAATTTTGACCAATTTTGACATTGACGTTTCAAATGACTGTCTTGTGTTCGAGTTTGACTATGTCTGACTTATTTGATCGATGTGACGACAGACAAATGCCATGATTTTTATTTTTGATCAACCTAAAAGGACTGACCTAATGTCTCGGGGACTCATCGACTGATGGCCTTGCCTACGTAGCAAATGCACAGAGACAACGTAGTTCGACAATGACATGGACTGACTGACATCACTGACTTTGACTCCATGTGACTGACTTTGACATTGATTTGAATGTTTTTGTGTTTTTCTCTGGACATTTTATGATTTTTAGGTCTTTTTTTCAAGACATTTTATGATGTTTTTGTCTTTTTTCAAGACATTTTATGATGTTTTTTGTCTTTTTTTAGGACATTTTATGATTTTTTTTGTTTTTTTTCAAGACATTTTATGATGTTTGTTGTCTTTTTTCAGGACATTTTATGTTTTTTTTGGATTTTGACGTTTAAGAGGATCGTGACAAATGCAAATGACTGATGCCTACACATGAGAATCCAAGGACAAACATGATTGTGCCCCTAGTCAAGCTGAATACCAATTGACAGGTGATGACAACATTGTTTGACGTGGGAAGGACGCATCTCGAAACAACGTGAGGACAATGACGATAATGTAACAAAAGTATCAAGGTCTACAGCCGGGCCAGGAACGAAGTCAAGTAAAATTTTGGATAATGTGCTTGTATGGATTAGACTCGTTGCATTTGGAATGACTTGGTTAAGACTAGATGGGATGATGATTATCCTTAGACCATTTGACAAGGGAAAGCCAAGGTAGGTGACAAGCATGAAAGGATAGGGGGTGGCCTTGGTAAAAGACGAGACACATGAGACTAAGGGAATTGTCATATGATTTTCAAGGACTATGTCGTATAAGGACCATAAGACTATGATGGTCAATGACATGATGTTTCGTGAATCGTGTATGACTAAAGGATAGACATGTCAAGAGTTTTCCCAAAGCATGATTTATGTGTGCCAGTTTTATGTCAAGACCAAGGTAGGTGGGAAAATGGACGGAAATGATAGGGCTTAGATGGATGTCAATGTCATGAGGAAGGCATGGGAAATGAGATGACTTGCCCCCAAGTGTAAGAGTCCACATGACGATTTATTTTACACATGATTGCTTGCCAAGTTTTCATCATGGTACTTTATCCGTGGTGCCCGCTTTTGCCGTGCTTTTACCATCGATAAATTTTCTTTACTTCATATTTTTTATTTTGATTTTTTGTGTCACCAAGATGCCCTCGCTTGCCGCTTTACCGTGGTGATGTGATTTTTTTAATTTTTTTGTATTTCTGATATGTGGATAGCCTGGATGCTTTAGATAACCACTGACTGTTCTGAATCCACTGATGGTGCCGATGTAGAGATTGGTGCCATGATATGCAAATAATGACCTTGCTGAAGGAGTTGTCTTGTCAGGATCGTAGCACTTGTATACAACTGATTGATGTCATTGTGATCCTTTTTGATATTAGAGTTGGCCTTATCAAAATATGCACATCACAATAGAGTGCCATGAGAGTCCTTGTGGTAAAGAGTTGTTGCCATGATGTGACAGATTTGTGACGTAGGATTTTTGTACTTTAGGCGAGATGTAGGATTATGACAAATGATGGTAGACATGGAAAGGTTGTTTGGAGGTTTGGATGAATGACTTTTTATTTTCCAAACTTGGGATGGTGGATGACAGATTTTGGAGGAATGGTGTTTGGAACCAACACTTTTATATGCCTTGATTGATGACCATTTTGAAGGAGGTGGACATGTGTTATATGTGGGAGTCCTCTTGTATTGTGGCTCCACATTGTGATTGACTTTTGTAATTAACTGGGTGTCTTTGTTCGATCCGTCTTTCTTTGGGATCCAATTTAATTTCATTTTTCCACTTTTCCTTTTGTTTGATTCAATGGCCTTTGACATTTGATTTTGATCTTTTGACTTGTAAGACTTTTGTTTTTGTTGGTTCCAAAGGGAATTTTTATTTATGATGGAATGATGGTTCATGGTGTGGGTGGATGGGGTGTTGGCAACAACCTTATGACAAGGATTTCTCATGGACTCCATTTTGACGTTTGTTTCTGACAAAGTTGCCCCCAATATCGAGGAGGTACCACTAACATCATTTGATTTGGTGACTGAAGAATACCCAAGACCTTGATGTCTGTAATTTTCCTGAAGCTGTATTGGTTCTAGAATTCCTTGCTCATGTATGCCTAGTCCTTTGCCTTGATATTGCATGCTTTGATAGATTCTATTTGCGATGGGGTATTTTTTGTTTTGAAAGCAAGATGCTAACCCATCATGATGTCTATGGACACTGTCACTTGTAATATTTTCATCTGCGAGAAAGCCTGCTTTAACAAAGATAGATGACCCTAGGTGATAACGTGTCTTAGCTTCATTTTCATGTTGGACATATTCCTGACTGATATCTTTGGTCTGATCATGTGACATGTCAGGTTTAGATGATTCTATTGGTGCTTCCAAAGCAATGTCAAAACCGTCTTGATGGTCATTATTATATAGTCCCATGAAGTTAGCTATAGCTTCATCATTTGCAAATATGTCCATATTGGAATACTCTTGTGCTTGAGGAATATTGTCTATGTGTGTAATGGAGGCAAGTGTCCCATTTTGGAAACTGTCAATAGTCGAGGCCTGTATAGGATTGGAAAGTGTTTGATCATGAATGGCGTAAAGGTCAAGGAGTGGGTTGTTTTGGACTTCTTGGTCAATGGTAGGGTCTTGGTCGAAGATGGGGTTGTCATGGATTTGGACTTCTTGGTCAATGGTAGGTGTACTTTGGATGTCATGATTATCTTGAAGGAATCCTTGAATGCAGTTTAAGATAGGGTCATGGGATGAACTACCTTGTTCTTGACATGAGGGTGACATTATAAGGTCATGCTTTGTACTTTCATTTTGACATGTATCCTCAAGTTTATTAAATGGGATTTGACTTTGGACTATGATAGAATTTTTATGACTAGATGTGGCTTGTGAGGGGGTGACTTGAAAAGGATTAATGACCAAAGGATTAGGATAGGACGTGGGAACTTGGACTGGACTAGTATATGAAGGACTAGGATAGGATATGGGGACTTGGACTGGAGTAGCATGTGAAGGACTAGGGTATGACGTTGAGACTTGGACCGGATATGACATGGAGTCTTGGACTGGATTAACTTTTGAAGGACAAGGATATGACATGGAGACTTCAACTGGATTGGTGTAAGGTTGATTGAAATAGGACATGGAGACTTGGACCGGATCGGTATGGTATGATGTGGGGACTTGACATGAGTTGGTAGATGATTGATAAGGGATGCAAACTTGGATGGGATTAATAGGTGAAGGACTAGCATATGATGTGGAGACATGGAATGGACTAGTGGACAATTGACTTAGCTTGTCAAGGTTAGGATAAGGGTGATAAGTGGACGTTTGTTGTGAATTAATGGTAGGATTTATGTCGAGTGAATTTTGGTAGTGAGGGTAGATGGACGGAGGACTAGGACTGATGGGTTGTTGGTATGAAGGACCTTGATTTTTGGCTTGGATAAATTGTCTCCTAAAGTCTGAGGCTTCTTGGTATTGACCTCTACAGAGTAATTCGTATTCAATTTTACTAGAAAGCCTATCCATATCTTGGCGAAGGGAAGACAAGGTGGTGGATGTCATGATGTTGTTAAATGCAGAGTGATAATGATGTTTTTCTAAGGGAAATGACTAATGAAAGGTGATAAAATTGGTCAAGAAAGGATGCCAAATGCTAAGGTGACAATGAAGATGTTGACTAAGGAAAATGACCAATGCCAAGTTTAGATACCAAATGAGGACTATGATGGACAATACCAAGTCTAAGTTCAAAATGAGGACTGAGATTGTGTTTTGATGTCTTGTTGAAAAGTTTGAGTTGTCCAAGGTCGATTGTTTGTGTCCAGATTTGTGAATATTGTGTATAATGTTTTCAAAAAATCCAACAAGCACTTGACAAGCACAATGTTTTGGGTGTAAACAAACACACATAAGACAAGCACGATCCTAAAAGGCCAATAGGCCAAGGGTTTGTATACTTGATATAGCCCACCTATTATACTCCGGATTGGTGATAAACACCTTTCCTTCTCGAGAGCGGATAGCTTAGAATTTTTGTGGCATTGGCTCCCCTCCACGGCTCATTAACGTCATTCGAGCACACCAAATTCGATTCTTGGGTAGTGATATCCAAGAATTGCTATCTCTACTCAAGGGGATCAAAAGAGTGAGTATCTTCGGCATGATAACATTCTACACTATACCTTTCAATCAACGCCAATAGAACGTGTCGACACTACATAGAGGTAAGCGACCAAGTATTCCGCTCGGTAATGATCCGCGTGAGAGCCTCCTCGGATCCATCTCACGAATCTCACGCCGCGATTCTCGGGCTTCCCCAAGAACTCCACTTCCTTATATACCTACAGTCCCTGTCGTAGCTAATGGGCCCCGAGTCGCCCCGGGTGAGTACTTTTTCCCACCAGAACAGGCCCAAGTTCTAGAGTCGGTAACCGTTTCTCTTACACCCAGGATCGCACGAATGCGCAAGGGGAGAGGATACTCCGATATACCGAATCGTGAAGGGTAAAATAACAGAAAAGAATGGGTCTGGTTTTCTGATCACAAGGTTTTCACCAAGTGAGAGCATACTCACCTACCATTCTACAATCACAATCAAGCATAAAAGACATGATTTCGTTTTATATGCACCAAATTAAAATGTTTTCTACTCTAAGAAAAACAAGCACAAAGTTTTGTTAATCCTTCTTTGACATGCGAATCTACAAACAATGAATATTAGTAGTCTCTTATGCAATGGTCTTCGACAAACGAATGAGGATTGCCACACGCTACAAGAAAAGATTAGTAATACAAGAAAAATCTAATCTAGTTAACATGCAGGAATAAAGACAGAAAAAAAATAGAAAACCAGAAAACCAGTAAACAGAAAAACCTGAAAAATCTAAAAATTAGAACCTCAAAACTGAAAGAAAATTTTACCAAACAGATACGGCGCGGCATGGAAAATGCGTCGTTCGAGTCTTCGAATGTGGCTCAGAATATCAAGTGCGTCGCATAAAACCAGAAACCAGAAAAACCCGAACGCAAAAATAAAATAAAAAAAATGTTACCAAATAATTGCGGTGCGATTTGGCGATTGCGGTGTGATTTGGCGATTGCGGCACTTGAGCTTGCAGTTGCGGCTCAATTTGGCAGTTGTGGCTCGATTTTGTAGTTACAGCTCGATTTTGCAGTTGCGGCTCGATTTGGCAGTTGCGGCTCGATTTGGCAGTTGCGGCTCGATTTTGCAGTTGCGGCTCGATTTTGCAGTTGCGGTTCGATTTGGCAGTTGCGGCTCAATTTGGCAGTTGCGGCAAGATTTTGCAGTTGCGGCTCGATTTTGCAGTTGCGGCTCAATTTGGCAGTTGCGGCTCAGTTTGGCAGTTGCGGCTCAATTTGGCGATTGCAGCACTTGAGCCTGCAATTGCGACGCGATTTGGCGATTGCGGCACTTGAGCCTGCGATTGCGACGCTTTGTACCTATTCCTGCAAAATTGATAGAAAATACACGCAACCGTACGAAAAAATGATAGAAAACAGAGAGTCGGGTTCACCAATGTAATCAAGGGAAAAATTCAAATTATTGTTAGAGGGGTTAGCACCATAACATTAAGATTCCAATGAAATAACAAAGCACAAAGGAAATAAAATAAAAACAAAAGGAACAATGTTACCCTAAGTCTTCATCTTCCATGCTTCACCTTTGTTACACCTCCTAGCTTGCAGTAAATAGAGATGCCCTCAGATTTCAAATGAGCAACTATGACAAATGACAAAGCCCTATGCAAGTGTTGAAGGATTTGTATAAAAGAAATGACCTCACAATAGACTAAAAATGACAATGACTGCAAATGACCATGACAATAATCTAAGTTGACAGAATGAGCCTGAGATAGCGAGAGAG
>VDFB02210671.1:0-15730 GCA_007258455.2 Sequoia sempervirens | reverse complement strand
GTTAGGGCAAGCCTTGAAATGAAGGGTTGGGATTTAATTGGAGATAATCAAATCAATGGTGGAGAATAATAGGTAGTTGGAATAATATAAATTATTTAATTTATGGAGAATATTGACTTATGAATTAAATAATGGTTTAATTCATAAATGGGAATGAGACAAAAGACTTGATATTTATAATTATTTTAATTATTTATTTTGGTGAGGTGGAAAGTGGGCTAAATAAATAAGTTTATTTAATGGAAAGAAAAATGGTAATGTTGGTAATCATAAATTTATTTAATTATTAGAGGGAATAAGAACTAATTAGTGACGTATTTAAATAAATATATGTAATTTATTTATCATTAGGATGTGGATTAAATAATTGAATTATGTGAGGGGAGAAACATGGTCATCATAGAAAATATGATTTGCAAGTCAAGGCCATTTTATGTGTCTACACATATAATTTTGACCAAAAAAATACCCTGAATTTGTACTAGCTCCTTCATGATGAGGATGAAATTAAGACCCAAACCTTGCTAGGCCTTCCTACCATGAGGAACTCAAAAAAAATATAATGCATGAGGATTAATTTTTAGGATTTATAACCTTCAAGGGAATGAAGTATCCATTTGGCACAAAAGGACAACCCTTTTTGATGAATATCAATAAGTCCAAGGCCACTAGAGTCACATAAAAGACAACAAGATTCCTATACAACTTTATGGACCCTTTTACCTTGTTTTGAAGAAACCCAAAGAAAGTAGTCTCTATAGAATTTAATAAGAATCTTTTTAGTGAGTTCAATACGAAGAACAATACATGAGTGCCTGTAAGACCTTTAGAAAAAATCAATAATTTCTTAGCTAGATAAAGAGGCTTGATAGTCCAAAAGTGTAGTTTATTTTCAATATGATTCAAAAGGCTTTCCAAAGAGTTGTAGAAGAAGACTAGAAATTAAAGGCAATATTCAAATATATATATATTTTTCTTATGGCCAATCCATTTCCAACAAAACCTTTTTAGTGAGTCCAATACAAAGAACAATACACGAGTTCTTGCAAAACCTTTAAAACAAATCAAAAATTTCTTAGCTAGAGAAAGAGGCTTGACAATCCAAAAGTGTACTTTATTTGTAATATGATTTGAAATGGCTTGCCAAAGAGTTGTAGAAGAAGACTAGAAATTAAAGGTAGTATATATATATTATTATGGTCAATCCATTTCCAATCAAAAGATGTAAGTTAGGATAGTTTGGGAAAGAAGGATTTACAATAGCATTGATGATTTTTGTATTGAAAACGAGAGTTGAAAGAAAGGAATGAGATATTCAAACATTTCACGGTGTGAGTCATGTTGTCTTGTCCTTCTAAGAGAATGATGAAGGATTTACCAATAGAATGGTCATTAACAAGCTGGATATTAGAGTTGAGACTTGGAAAATAGTTTTAACCCTCTATTAGGTAACTATGTTGGATAGAAAATAGAAAAAGATTTTGTAAGAACATATAAAGTTGGAGTAAGATGGCATCCTTGGCTTATGGTTAAAAAATCAATAAAAGAGACTACAACATTAATGGTGAAATAATCTAAGGCCTACACAAAGAGAATATGAACTAACATGACATAATTTGGATGAAACCCAAGACCTTGAAACATGACTAAGATTAAATGACTATTCAATATGGTCATGAGATTTAACAAAATTGGGGTGATTCCACAATAGTGTGTTCCACTTTTTGGCCTTAATGAGACATTAAAATCAACATTTTAAATTGAAATCACATTTTCTACCCCTTATAGAAAGAAAATTGTTAGTAATTTGAAGATAATTTGAACTAGCAATTTTTATATCTTGTGTGTAGATTCTAAGTTACATTTAAAAATAAATAACATGTAAATTTTAAATTATGTCTTAATAAATTATTATTTTTATACTTTTTAATATTTTTATTGAATGATATTTATTCCATCACACTATTATCTAGTGCATAAATATTTTTCATAAATTTTGTATAAATGATTAGTTTTTAACTTAAATAATTTTTATTTAGAGTAATTTTATTTCATAATGCATAATTTTTCATAATGTATAATTTTTTATACATCCAAATTATTTTTATTTGTTAAAACAAGGGTATCAACATGGAACTTGCACACATATTTTAAATAATATTTTACCTTTTAAAAAAATGATGTGCATTGAACACATACCTTTATGTTTAGTGAAAAACATGTTGACTAAGAAAATACAAAATAAATATAATAAAATTTAATAAAAGTATATTTATAAATTATTATTTTTGGAAAAGCTTATTCTAGGGAGCTATGAAATTACAAATCTTATCAGGATGATGACTTTGTTTGATGGTTCAACTCTTTCTTTGAAGCATAGAATTTCTTCCTAAAACTCTATATGATAGTAGGAGGTAGCATCAAGAGGCATTAAAATGAATGTAATTACATAATGAATAATATTTTGTTAAATGATTGCACCAACAAAAAAAAATTATTCAAAATTTTTAGAATTTTGGCATGTTTTCTAATCTTTTCAAAATTGGTGTTCTTAGTTACTTCAAGAAGAAATATGGAATAGTGGTGCAAATTTACTCAATAAATGTATTTTTGAAAGTTTCTTCAATTGTTAGTGCAAGATTCCTTAAATTAGATGATTAAAAAATATTTGATCTATTTTGTCCTTTCATTCTTTTCACCAATGGTGTGATAGAATACAAATGTTAGACTAATAATTACAAAGTTGAATGCCAAAATGCTAAGTGTTATATGGTGGAGACTACTAACATTCTTATGTGTTTTCCTTGAGCCAATAATTAAACCTTTTGAAATTTTTGAATAAGAACTGTTAAAAAATGTACATATTATTGATCTTTCAAGTGATTCTATAGTGTGTTGGATATTTGTTCATATTTAGTTTTCTAAAGGGGAGGGTCTCACTAGTGTAATTGTATCCATAGCTAGCCAATGACACAAGAATTTATTGTTAGTCTAGTTACATTATTTTTACAATGTGAATTATTTCCATGTGGCATGTGAATGATTTATTTCTCCAATTCCTTCTATATGCTTTCAAAAACTATAAAACAAAAGGGTATCTCACCAATGTGACAACATGAAAGTTTTTATCCAATAGCACAAATCATTTAAGTTTTCAAAACTCTGAAGGGATGCACATGATAGGTGATATTTCAAATTATCAAATGGTTTTTAAGTGGTTTCATTATTATTTTTTAATTGTTTTGAAGGAAACTCCAAAATGCATTAAATTTTACATCCAAAATTAAAACCTTTAAGAATAATTCTAGTTAGCCATTGACATGAGAAAAATAAAACACAATATTTATTAAATCCACTCTCTTATGGTACAAAAATCCCATTATGATTAAGTTGACAAACCAACAAAGTACAAAGAGCAAAAGGAGTCTATGGTTTGTGGCTTTAGTTTGTTACCTTTGAGAATAGATTGTATATATTTGTAGAATTTTGGTTTGCAAGTGCAACCGCATGATTCTATTATAATTAGCATAATTAATATCGATCATGTGTTCCTTTATGATTATTGTGTTGTGGGTCTATTTAAAGGGGCCTATTTCTACATAATAACATGGGGTTGCTATTATAAGAATGAAGGTACTCCTTTAGCATGAATGCACTATTAATAGCTAGATAAGGCACTATCATTCATTGATGGAAATACTACTACCTTGAAATTTAGTTACATCTACAAACTACCCTATCTAGTTAAGAGCAAAGTTCTATGTCCTCCAACACAACACAATCTAAATGCAATCTATACAATATGAGTAAAAATACCACTCTAGCAAGCCTTTCAACACTAAGAAATAATTGGAGATATTTGAACCTTGGCCTCCCACATGTGAATCGCTTGGAAAGGGTCTCAATATTGCATTCCCAACATTTGATGTGAACTAGTCATTGGTTTGTGCCACTATGCTCTCTAACATAATTGATTCAAGTACCAATCACATATTGATATTTAAGATGTTGAGCATTAGATTAAAGTGTACTTCAATTGCACCCTAGAACATTTTCATGCATTGAAGCAATGCCAAGCCTATTTTCATCAAGAATTGCTAAGGTATTAAGGGTAAATCTTTCCTTTGATGCTTATTTTTATTGATTTTATTTTATGTGAGGGTGATGAACTTGATGGAGGTTTCACCATCGAAAAAGAATGACATATGTGATGAGTGCAGGAAGGCTCTTTGGGGCTCTAGCAAGGCCGTGATATTCTTTGTAAATGTATATCTAAGTTGATACTAGTAGGTTTTTGTCAAGCTATTGTAGTTTTCCCTCAAACTCTAGTCTAGTGTTAGTTGTTTCAGGTTCCTTTTTATATTGTTGTAACACAAATGTGCTTCTTGGTTCTATTTTTTTTCTTTAACTAGTTTGATTAGGATTTTGCACATTCCTCGTTTTTAGTACCTATATAACATGGCATGTTCATCTATAGTTTGAATGGATGCCATTTGATTAATGAAATTGATATTGGTGGAGGTTTCAATCAATTTTTCAATTATTGAAGATAAGTTTTGAATGGATAAATTCTCTTGAAAGATCTAATGAACTCAATATTACTAGAACTCTTAACTTTCACTCTCTTTTTTATAGCTCCTCAATACCTAACTTAGATTTATTAATAAAAATTAATTAAAATTTAATAGTCTAAACAACTTACTTATTCAATTTATTTGTATATTATAATAATATTTCATTAATTTAATTTGTTTTAAAAAAATAATTAGGGAGAGGAGCTGATACGTAAGCGGGGGCACCAACGTGCGATGGGACATGTGCTCGTTGGGGCCCACACCTATACGTCGGTCCTCCACAACTTAAAAAAAAATTAATTCATACATAGGCACAATGACATCAAACATAAATCAGATTTAAGATGCACACTTAATAGCATTCATTTCAAAACAAAACAAGTACATGTTGGCAGCCAAACATGATGAAGTGTATCCAACTTGTATCTAACATATAACAAGTAGCATTCTGACATGGAATTTAAACAACCCAAACATTAAGACATGCACCCTTCCCCGTAAACTAGTAAACCCAACTATCGCACCAATGCATGCTCCACTTTCACATTAATCACAACTACACAACATAAACAAGGTGCCAAGTCAACAACATTCAAACCCATCCAACCCATCTTTGACTAACTGGCTAACCCATTACAACAATGTTTCCCATCGTAGCATAACCAAACCAACACGCAAATGCATTCGCCTATCCCGTCAACCATGAGACCTACAACACGTATTAGCTTCAATCTGTCCCATCTCGCCAAGTAGGGTGTGCATGTATTGGAGCCAAAGACAAATATCCCACCTGCATCTATTTAACAGTCCTATAAGGCCGCCATTATTCAAAAACAAAACATGGAAACAATTTCAAACAATCCACCAAACCAATCAAATCAAGAATTAATGGTCGAAATCAATCAAATCTCCAATTCATACGAAACAAAATTCAAATTGAAAATAGGACAACAATTTATTTCACCACACCAAACAAGCATCAATCAAATTCAAATAATTCCCAATTCAAATAGCCGTGAAAACCAAGAAGTATTCACTTATTCTACAGTGAGCGACATAAGAAAAGGAGGAGTGACAAGCACATAATTAAACGAGTTAACATCAAGGGGAGGCAACAACTCACATCCCACTGCACTAGCATCCATATTGTTCCAGGTTTTCCTTTTACACTTTTCCATTCGTTTACTTTATATTGTTCTTCATTACATCCATTATTGTTTTCCATTTCTAAGCTTTATATTGATCTTCATTACAACCATTACAGTCATAGGTTTTTATTTATGTTTCCCTAGGGTTTATATTGCAAATATTATAGTCATAGGTGTTTCTTTATCTATCGCTAGGGTTTATATTACTAATATTGTAGTCATAGGTTAGCATATGTGTTCCATAGGGTTTATAATGCAAATATTACAGTCATGGTTTACCATTTAAAGCTTTCCCTAGGGTTTATTTTGCAAATATTACAATCATTTGTTAGCATATACACTCCCTAGGGTTTATATTACAAATATTTCTGTCACAATTTACCATTTATGTTTCCCAAAGGTTTATATTACAAATGTTACAGTCATAGTTTACCATTTCAGTTTCCCTAGGGTTTATACTACAAATATTACAGTCATAGTTTACCATTTATGTTTCCTCAGGGTTTATATTGAAAATGTTACAGTTAATTTACCCTTTTCTATTTCAATAGGGTTTATATTGCAAATATTACACTCATAGTTTAGCATTTTTGTTTCATAGGTTCTACATTATCATTCACTCTACTTATTGTAGTCTCATAGGTTCTGCATTATCATTTAGTTTTGCTTATGGTAATCTCGCGTTATTTCTTTTTCTTGGAATATGTTTTTAAAAACATGTTTGTTCCAATGCATAATTTTTGTCTTGATATGACTTAATTTTTTACTTAATTGAAACATACGTGAACCCCTTATAAAAGGCACACTTATCCACCATTGATGCAACAATTACAAAAAACTGGGGGTGCCTAAACCACATCTTTTGAAACTTAAAAGTAGATTTACCTTTAGCCTTTGGATTATCTCCTTCAATTCTCAGGTCAATGTAAAAGTGATCTAAACTTGAGAATTGCGGGATTTGAGAAGACAAAGTTTGCTTATGAATAAACCAATTTGGTGAAGCTAAGAATCTGTCCAAAATTTCTGCAATTTGCAAAAAATCCTTTTCTTCGATTTGTCCACCTAAAACTACCATTTTATGGCATTATATCCATTAAAGCATTATCCTTAATGAAAGTTACAAAGTCTTCCATTACCCTTTGAGGTGGCAGAATCCCACCTTTCTTCTCCTTCAAATTAGTGATAGCATTAAAGTCCCCAACTAATATAACTTTCATATCTATTAGCCCATCCAACATATTAGTCATAACCTCCCAAAGCTACTTTTTTTTCCCCTGTAGCAGTTGGAGCATATACATTTACCAACCAAAATTGTAGATCAAAATGCCCAATTTTCAAAAGTTTCCAATTCTTTTCATTTTGAATCAGTTCTACTACCACTGTTTTTAGGCTCCATAACATTATGAATCCCCTTGAAGCACCTTGAGTAGGAGAATGTGCAGATTTCCAAGATTTCCATTTTTGAATTGATAACTCATATGTTGACTCTGATTTTTTTGTTTCTTGCAACACTACTACATCTACTCCACAAGCATCTAATTGATGCTTGATTTGATCTTTTTTGTCAAGGGCATTGACACCCCTGACATTCCATGAAATTATCTTCATTAAGACTGAGGAGAGCAACATGCTCTCCTTGAGCGCTTGTTTGTAGATAATAACAAATTACTATCTAACATAGTTTGCACACTAGCAGGTATTTCTTCCTTCATTTTAGTGACATGTGATTTCCTTCCACTCTTTCCTGGAGTTTTAACCATCCCAAGTTTTGTACTTGGCGTCTGAGATATAGATAAAGTTTGAGTGTAAGCAAAACCATCAATAGGATTGTTATCTTCTACCTTATCTATTTTCATGCATTCTTCATTTTGTTATATATCCCCTTCTCCCTTTTCTAACAACTCGTACTCATTATCTATATCCATGTTCATAAGAGACCTCTTATTCTCCAACAATGGGTATACTAGAGGCTTGGCAATAACCATTTATGTAGCATCAACCTCTACTATCCTGACGGTAGAACTATCCTCCTCATTAGTACTTCTTGTGTAATTTCTTCTATCAACTTGCAACCAACTGAATAGAGAATCTTGTTAATAAAATCTTCCAATTCTTCAACGTTACCCAACTGGTCCTTTCCTTGATTGTAGACACCTTCTTGGTTCCCATCCTTCAAACAGTAATGAGCACCTTGTGAAATAGTTGAAGGCAAGTCTTCATACATCAGAAATTTTACTATAGCACCCACTTGGAAAGATGAAGTAGCTCGCAATGTGGGTGTGTATAAGCTCAAACCATTTACAAATCCATTACCCAAGGAGAACCATAGTTTTCATTTCATTGCCTCATTTATTGAAAGTGAGAACACTCCTTCAGGGTGCTTACATAGTGAAATAAGCTAAGAATCCGAAGGAGAAAAGAAACTACCTTGTACAACCAGGTCAGTGATTTTCTTCATACTATCTCCCTTTAAAGAATATAATTGACTACATTTTTTCTTGTCAAATATAGCTTGAACAGTTGCAGTAGGAGAACCTTCCTTTTGTTGAACTTGAGAAGGCGTCTCATTCAACTTTGCCTTATCATTTCCTCCAATAGATGTTGTCAAAATCTATTTAATTTCCCCATTCACCCTTCTTTCTACCAATGATGGCTTTAAATTAGCATCTTCCACCAAATGACAAGCAGAGCTTGAATGACCAAGATCATGACATTTAAAACATGCATTCTTAAGTGATTCAACTACAATATTTTGAATCCACTCCCCATATTTTGAATTTAAAATAATGTGATCTGGAATCTCCTTTGTAGCATCTAATAAAACACAATCCCTAAGTGGCTTTGAAGGATTTTTAAAGAAAGATTTATCATGTCTAAGAAAAATCCCTATCCTATCAGTCATAGCTTCAATCAACATTAATTCTCTATATTCTAGAGCAAGATGCTTCAATTGAATCCACGAAGGAACAAACTTAATCTCTAGATGCTCCTAAATTAATCTAACCTCAAGGAGGTTAGGGGAAAAGTCCATTCCTATACCCTGGGTCAATAGAGTAGGAATTGGCACACAATATAACTGACCCTTGCCTTTGCCCACTACGAAGCGGAGTCGAAGTTGTGACCTCAAGGAATGCAAACCCCAAGCCCCAACCAACCCTACTACAAGTGGCAGCTTTTGCATTGGATTTTTTTATTTATTAGAAAAATACATATATACTAGCACTTGCACCTAAAGGAGGTTAAATGATTATGTTGATAGAAATCTATATGATATGTTAATTAGCCGATAGGCTACATATAGTGTGAGATTTGAGCCTAAAACAAGTCTCATACCTGCAAACCATTGTTAAGTCATTAGAAAACAAGTTTCAACTGTTATTTAATGGCAAACTAGTTGCCATTTAATGATAAAAACCTCCAAAATCTCATTTATCACATAAAAGCTAGATAAATATTGATTTGACAACTAGATGAGAACATTCTATTTCTATTTGCAGCATTTTTTGTCAATTTATGGCAGCTTTCTTTTTTCATTTGCATTGTTTTATGTTTTAAATATGTATGCAAATATTTCATAATCAGATAATTACTTAATTTCTTTAAGGAAAAATCTAGATTTGTCTAAGTTTATTTCATTACATTATTTAGCATATTATTAATTGTTTAATCCATCCACATGCAACTAGAATTTGCATGCACAAACACGTACTCTCTAACATATTAACATACATATAGTTTTCTATCGATGTAATCCTTGAACCTCCTTTAGGTGCAAGTGGTAGTATGCTAGAGAGTACATGTTTGTGCATGCAAATTCTAGTTGCATGTGACTAGATTAAACAATTGATAATAAATGATACATGATGGAATGAAATAAACTTAGACCATAGTTATCAGGAGACACAGGGTACTGGTACTGGTACTGGTACGGGGACGGGGATGCCAATCAAATTAGGGTATGTGAGTTAAATTAATAAGGAGACGACTATTTTATATGTAAATGATTCACTGGAAATTTTGGGTACGGGGACTAGTGCGTTGTCTATGCTCCCATAATGGAGAATCCCCACAACTATAACTTAGACAAATCTAAATTTTTTCCTTAAAAAAATTAAGTATTATTGATTATAAAATATTTACATACAAATTTAAAACATAAAGTAATGCAAATGAAAAAAGAAAGTTGTCATCAAATTGATAAAAAAACATGGAAATAGAATGTTCACATCCAGTTGTCAAGTCAATATTTATATGGCTTTTATGTGATAAGTGAAATTTTCGAGGCTTTTACCTAATATATTAGAGGCTTCTACCATTAAACGACAGCCGGTTTACCATTAAACGGTAGCTGAAACTTGTTTACCGATGACTCAAAAGTGGTTTGTAGGGGTGAGACTTGTTTCAAACTCAAATCTCACACTATATGTAGTCTATTGACTAATTAATAATTAAAAAGAATGTATAAAATAGAAAGAAAAAAAATTGAAGACAAGAATCTTGAAAGAAGTTACAAAAGAAAAAATTTACAAACTTGTTTCAAACTCAAATCTTACATTGTATATAGTCTATTGACTAATTAATAATAAAAAAATGTACAAAACAGAAAAAACAATTTGAAGAGAAGAATCTTGAAATAAGCTACAAAAGAAAAAATTCAAAGTAAAAGCAAATCAGCATGAAAGAGCTGCATGTAATAAAATATTTATTTGCATCGATGGAGTGCACTGTTTTTTAAATTTTAATCTTTGATTTCATCCATTTCCACACGAAAACGGAAGTTCGTTCTGAAAGGTGGGAATAAAGTGTTAGGCGTTTTCCTCCAGATGTGGAAAGTTAGACTGCATGTAGTATTATATGCCTGTGAATAAATGAAGTGACCCACTCAGAGTACGTAAATGGTGAAATGACCGACCTGAGAAATCCGTGGAAAATAGGGACGCTTTACAGCTATATTTTAACTGGACGTGAAGAACAATCAAATTTCGATTCAATGATACAAAAGCCAAATTGGACTTTGGCAAAGGAAAAATCAAAAGCAACAGTAAGAATCTTAGAGGTAGAGATATTAAAGTAGGAGAAATCAATTAATTTCTTTAATGTTGTTTTTTATTTTGTTTCATGTTTTCAGAAGTAGTTGAAATTTAATTTTCTCATTGGCTAAGTTCAAATTGAGGTGAGCGTAGAAATTATTTTTCATTCACAAAAATATAGGAAAAAAAAAGGTCCAATGAAATTGCAAGATTTGTCCACTTTGAACAGTTAACATTGGTAAGCAACTAGTTCATATTTATTCAAAGTCTATGTCAAAATGAGAGTTTTTGAATAGGGTATGGATATCTATCAAAGTACAAAGGATAGAGGAATTTCATCAGAAAATTTGGTTGTCATTGTGTTAGTTGATATGAATAGAAAATTTAGATGCACGCATAAGACATGAAAGAGTATTTGTTAGGATACATTCTTAGTTTGATTAATATTCAACAAGTTATTATAATTTATTTATTTAATGATAATGTGGGAGAAAATGTTTCAAAGTTGAATGAAATAGCTTCTTCATACAACTGCAATTATTTTTTAAAGTTGAATGTTTAAAACATATGATGTGCTTCAACTTTAGAATTAATGACTTGTGGAAGCTTGACACTAGTGACAAGTATTTGTAGATATAATATGGATTGTAAACACTGTAAAATCATAAGCCAATATTATTACCACTTTTGTCACAAGAGTTTTCCCTTAAGACACTGGTGATTATAGATTTGTATGTCTGTGATTGCTCAATATTGATAGTAGCCATTGGTAAATTTATTTAAATAGTCTCAAGAATTATTATTTTTGTTGAAAATTTATAAATCTAGTCATGATATGTTTTGATCTCATGTTAATTGATAGCTTATAAGATGGAATGGAGATTGTTGTTGATATTATGTTAGCATCCCAAAATTTCATGATTATAGGTAAAATCTCGATTACCAGAATGTATTTTACTATTTTGGATTATTTAAAAAAATGGTAATAGTTGTGAAATATAACCATTGTGGTAGGTAGCTTCTAATAGACATTTGTAAGAATGTTTTTCTATATTTTTTCGTTTTAAACATTTTTAGCCTATGACTTAACATGTGTTGAACTTAAATGTGGTGTTTGCATTTACACGTGTATATAATTGTTATAGAATTCCATAGGAAATCCATAAATCGTGATCCATACTAGAACCATGTGGGTAATTTTATTTCATCTTTGAAGTCTCTAAATCAATACTTAGGTATAGGTCCAAATTTTCATAGAATCAGTTCCCTCCCTTACCTTAATAAGTACATATTCCCTATCCTCAATTGTTTCAAATGTAATTCTTGATTATTCAAGAAACAAAATAAAGTTGTCCATGGTTTTCCATTTTTCTAGAGTCTATTTTTTCAAAGAGTTGATATTGAATCATATGCTATTGACAAGACATATACAACCTTTGGAGTTAAAAGCGTGTCTATATCAATATCCTTTTTACATCTTCTAACTTAATCCTTAGCCTGTTTCTAGTTATATTATGAAGATGTGACCTAGTACTTGCTATGGATTACTTGATCTTAACCATTCCAAATTGCCCATGAGTTTACCTAAGTTATGCCAATTCATAAATAGTTTTTTACCACAAAGTATCACCTTCATCATGTTTTGATTTTTTTAATTAATTTGATTTTTTTTTAATGTTATCTAGTTTCATTTATGAATAGGTGTTTAATGTCTATTTGGACATAATTAAAGTAGAAGAGTTAAATCTCAAAGTTTGTTTAATATGTTACAACTTTTAATTCTCCTTTGTTCATTTAAAATAAACTATTTTTCACAAAAATATTTTTTATTTTTTCAATTTTTTCTTTCATATTAATATTTTCTAATTGATTGAACAAAATCATAAAACTAAACTAAATAAATAAAATTTATTGCTAATTCATAAAAAACATATAATCACTTAAATGATATACCACGACTTGATTTTATGCCTTTTACTTGATGCCATTTGTATTATATATTTTATAAATTATTATATCACGTGGAAGATTCTTATATAATTGCTCCTTGACTTTAATATTGTTCTTATAAAATGTTGATATAGGTTTTCGTTAGAAAGAAGTCCAGCGAATGAACATAGGGGAGAGGAGTCGATATGTAAGCGGGGGGCCCAACGTGCGATGGGACATGCTCTCATGGGGGCCAACACCTATACGCCGGTCCTCCACAACTTTAAAAAAAAATCATTCATACATAGGCACGATGACATCAAACATAAATCAAATTTAAAATGCACACTTAATAGCATTCATTTCAAAATAAAACAAGTACACGTTGGCAGCCAAACATGATGAAGTGTATCCAACTTGTATCTGACATATAATAAGTAGCATTCTTACATGGAATTTAAATAACCCAAACATTAAGACATGCACCCTTCCCTGTAAACTGGTAAACCCAAATGTCACACCAATGTAGGTGTCACTTTCACATCAATCACAACTACACAACATAAACAAGGTGCCAAGTCAACAACATTCAAACCCATCCAACCCATCTTTGACCGACTAGCGAACCCATTAAAATAATGTTTCCCAACATAGCATAACCAAACCAACACACAAATGCATTCACCTATCCGGTCAACTATGAGACCTTCAACACGTATCAACTTCAATCTATCCCATCTCACCAAGTAGGGTGCACATGTATTGGATCCAAAGCCAAATATCCCACTTGCATCCATTTAATAGTCTTGTAAGTCTACCATTATTCAAAAAAAAACATGAAAACAATTTCAAACAATCCACCAAACCAATCAAGTCAAGAATTAATGGCCGAAATCAATCAAATCTCCAATTCATACGAAAGAAAATTCAAATTGAAAATAGGACAACAATTTAATTCACCACACCAAACAAGCATCAATCAAATTCAAATAATTCATAATTCAAATAGTCATGAAAACGAAGAAGTATTCACTTATTATGTAGTGAGCGACATAAGAAAAGGAGTGACAAGCAAAAAATTGAACGAGTTAACATCAAGGGGAGGCAACAACTCAAATTCTAGTGCACCAGCATCCATATTGTTCTAAGTTTTCCTTTCACACTCTTCCATTCATTTTACTTTATATTGTTCTTCATTATAGCCATTACTGTTTTCCATTTCTAAGCTTTATATTGATCTTCACTATAGTCATTATAGTCAGGTTTTTATTTATGTTTCCCTAGGGTTTATATTGCAAATATTATAGTCATAGGCATTTCTTTATCTATTGCTAGGGTTTATATTGCTAATATTGCAGTCATAGGTTAGCATATGTGTTCCATAGGGTTTATAATGTAATTATTACAGTCATGGTTTACCATTTAAAGCTTTCCCTAGGGTTTATTTTGCAAACAATACAATCATTCATTAGCATGTACATTCCTGAGGGTTTATATTGCAAATATTATAGTCACAATTTACCATTTATGTTTCCCAAAGGTTTATATTGCAAATGTTACAGTCATAGTTTACAATTTCAGTTTCCTTAGGGTTTATACTGCAAATATTACAATCATAGTTTACCATCTTTGTTTCCCTAGGGTTTATATTGAAAATGTTACAGTCATAGTTTAGCCTTTTTGTTTCAGTAGGGTTTATATTGCAAATATTACACTCATAGTTTAGCATTTCTATTTCATAGGTTTTGCATTATCATTCACTCTACTTATTGTAGTCTCATATGTTCTAGATTATCATTTAGTCTACTTATCGTAGTCTCATAGGTTCTGCATTATCATTCACTTTGCTTATCATAGTCTCATAGGTTCTACATTATTGTTTATATGGTAAATATTAGTCATGATTTACCATTTCTATTTCATATGTCATGTATTATCATTCACTTTGCTTATCTTATTCTCATAGGTTCTACATTATCATTCACTCTAGTTATCTTATTCTCATAGCTTTTGCATTGTCATTCACTCTAGATATCTTTTTCTCATAGGTTTTGCATTATTAGTCACTAAGGTTTCTATTTTTATTAGGTTTTTTTTCATCTTTTTCATAGGTTTTTGCTTCATCAATTCACAAAAATTTATGCTTATCAATGAGTTCATCATAGAAAAAATATGTGAGCTTTGTTAAACTCTTATTGTTTTTCATTTGTAAGCTTTCTATTGTGTCATAGTTCAATTATGAGTGTGGTTTTCACTTTGTTGTGCATGAGAATGTTAATGTTGTAAACACTTAAGAGATATGAGATGTTCTTAAACTCTAACTCCCTTGCATAGTTTGTAATTTTGTGCTTCTTACTCCTCTATTTCCTTATGTCGCTCACTCCATAATAGATGTAACTCTCTAAAATTTTAGAAAAGATGATCTCAAATGAAATGCAACAAACTAAAAAGATAACACATACATAAACTAAATAATCTTTTGTTCAAGCATCACTCTCTTCATACATATAAAGATAATTGTTCAAGCATTTGTGTTTCATAGTTTACCATTTATGTTTCATAGGTTTTGCATTATCATTGACTTTGGTTATCATATTCGCATATGTGCTACATTAAAAACTAATTATTCTTCTATTCAAGCATCACATCACTCTCTTCATACATATAAAGATGACTATTCAAGCATTTGTGTTTCATAGTTTACCATTTATGTTGAACATAGGTTTTTCATTATCATTGACTCTAGTTATCATATTCTCATATGTTATGCATTACAAACTATTAATTTTTTGTTCAAGCATCATTGATTTGATTGTACTTATTATGTGTAGATGGCCAAGGGCAATGCAATGGTGACCTATACTGGGAACAAAAAAAAGAAAAGAGTCATGACAAGGTTTCCCTCTGACAAACGAGAAGCTAGATTCCCCCCTAAAATAGATCTCGTTGCACAAGTAGGTGAGGTTTCTACTCCTCATATACCGTAGATTAAGGTTACTACACCTCAAATACCACAGAAGGTAAAACAAATACAAAAGCTATGGTCTTT
>VDFB02210670.1:0-21288 GCA_007258455.2 Sequoia sempervirens | reverse complement strand
ATGAATTACATGGGATTCTTGCTGCCTATGAGATGAGGATTGAAGGAAGATCACCACAAAAGGAAGTCTCATTTAAAGCATCCAAAAAGGGCAAGAACAAGCATGAAGAAAAAAGTGAAAAATCAAGTGATGAAGCAGAATCTTACTTCATGGGAAAACTTAAGAAAGGAAAAGGAAAATATGAAGGAAAATTCCCTTTTAAGTGCTTCAATTGTGGAAGGGTTGGACATTATGCCTCAAAATGTCCTCAAGATGATAGTAGTTCTAGTGAAGAAGAAAAAGAGATCAACAACAAGAAAAAGGGAAAGAAGAATTTCAAAAACAACTCAAAGAAGAAATCTCAAAAACATAAGAGTTTATATTCAAAGAAAGATAGCAGCACCTCCGAAGAACAAAGTGAAGATTGCTCAAGCAATGGTGAAGAAGAAATATTGTTTATGGCTGAATGTGAAGAACAAAATGTTGACCAAGAATGTGATGAAGAAGAGGAGATTGATCAAGATTACAATGAAGAAGAGGAAGTGGATCTTGAGGAAGAATTGCACTATGCATACAAGAAAAATGAAGATTTGAAGAAGGCTACTTAAGTATGTAGGAAACCTGATTTCTAAGCGATCTTTGAAGCATGCATGTTTTGTTTGTTTTTGGTGTATTTTGATTTTTTTGGGTTTTTGCATGAAATAAAGAACAATGCGATTTTGAAATAAAATTGCTAAATAATCTTTAACAAATACAAATAGTCCAGATCTAATATATGAGACTCGGAAAACGATATCTATTGATTCTATTATTGTTCTACAGCCATTTCAAGAATAGATCTCTGAGATTTAGACAAGATAAGACAAATTTTCAGTCAAAAAACCTGATTTGCAGTTGACTGGTTAAGACTGAAATGGTACGGCTTGATCTCTAGAATGCTTTTCCCTTGCTTGAATCTGACTGGAATCCTTCCACTGGCTGAGGCGTCCCTCTCTGTGAATGGCAGAAGCTATAAACTGAGGCGATTTGGATCCCAAGACAAACACGCCTTCCTCTGGAGATGTACGGCTTTTACACAGCATTAAAGGACAGTACGGTTCTGTACCAGCAGTCAATACAATCTGTACGGCTTTATTTGAGTGATCTGGAATATGGATAATAGGCGCCTAAGATGAAAAATCACTTCCAAGATGAATCCCTGATCAAAACCCTGAATATATTTTGCCTGTGATGCTCTGTGATAACTTCTGAATAAAGCTATCTCTCTGACTGGCAATAGATCAGCTGATATTTCACAGCCTCTGAATCACACACACTGAAGATTGCACGTTCTCCAATGCAAATTGAAAATTGGAACCCTTGGCTCTGTTCTCAGAAGAAAGACTCAACAAAAATTCGACTTCAATCATAATGGCTCGAATTCCAATGAAAAACCCTTATATTCCTCAAAAGTGCGACTTTTCTCAATTAGGTATCATTTAAATAAATTCAAACTTCTTCTTTTAATTTTTCAATAGTTTTCAAACTCATTTTTAATTATAAATTATAATTAAAAATGGCCCCTTCAATGATGGTCGCCCCCTTAAGTCAAATCACTTAAGTTATAATATTAAAATATTATAACTTTATAATATAAGCTCCAAATAATTAATATTTAATTAATCAATTAAATGTAATCTCCTCAAAAATATATCAGGTCCTGAGAGCCAGGTTAGGCAGCAAATAAATGAGTGATTACGCACATGAGCAAACCATCTTTTATACAAAAATAATTCAGGGTAAATGGTGTTAATAGAGATAGGCAGAGCAATGGCTTGGTAAAATTCTGACAACGAGGAAACCAAGCCAAACCATCAAGACCCTCTATCCATCCCTGCTCGACCTCACGAGGTCACATAATAGGCTAATCATAAACTCTACGAGAGATGTCAAGCGAGAAGGGGCATGACAAAGTACAAAATGAAGATCAAAGAAATGACAAAAGGCTTGGAGAATTCAAGCAAAACTATTGAAGATTTGAGAGCTCTAATCATGGAAGCTGAAAGAAATGAAGGAGAAATGAAGATCAAACTCAATTCAAAAGAGATGGAATGTGACAAGCTGGACCAAGAAATAGCAATGCTAAAGATAGATTTGGAGAGGACAAAGGAACAACACACAAAGGTTGATGAAGACTCCAGCAAATTGATTGAGCTCATGAATGCTCAAAAACTCTTTTTAAACAAAACGAGGGGCAGTTTTGAAGGACAATCCAAGAAGGTTGCTAACTCCAAAGAAGAAATCAAGACCTTCTCAAAGCAAGCTAAAGGAGATTGGATAAGTGCTGATCCTAAAAGAAGATTAAATACTAGGCACTTCTATGCATTTAATGGCTATTGTTTTCTATGTAACAAGTTCGGCCACAAGGCCTTAAATTGTGAGAATAAAGCAAAGAATATTCCTAGCTACATTAGGAGAGATTATAATCCTTTCACACCCTTAATGGACTTTAATAGCTTATGCTACAATTGTAATAACTTTGGGCACAAAGCACAAGTTTGTAGGACAGTTTTTAATGATTCTCCAAAGCAAAACAAGAAAGAAGATAAGTCCATTAAAAGGAAAGAAATGCCTATCAAAGTGTGGAGGAAGAAGTAGAAATCCATGTTCATTCAAACAGCCTTACATGCTGAAAGTAAGAAGGATAGATGGTACATAGACAGTGGGTGCTCAAAGCACATGACAGGTGACGAGCAAATTCATCTCCCTTGAACCAACTGATGAAGGAACGGTAAGATTTGGTGATAACACAAGAAAAGAGATAAAAGGAAAAGGAATTCTTAGTCTAGACAATGGGAGAACAAAAACAGAAAATGTTTTGTATGTTAAGGGCCTAAAAGAAAATCTACTAAGTGTTAGCCAACTTTGTGATCAAGGGCATAGTATCACATTTTATTCTAAAACATGTGAAATCAAGAAAGATGGAAAACTAATTGCACAAGCTGAAAGAAAACATAATTTGTATGTTCTAAAGGAGATAAGTTGTGAAAGTTGCAACTTAGTACAAGAGGATGAAAGCTGGTTGTGGCACAAAAGGCTAGGCCACCTCAACTTTGATAATATTGTCAAAGTTAGTAAATCAAATGTTGTGAGAGATATGCCAAGAATAACAAAACCTTCTAATATCATTTGTAAAGAGTGTCAACTTGGAAAGCAAACAAGGTCAAGTTTCAAGCCTAAGGAGCACTCTTCATCAAAGCCATTGGAACTCATACATACTGATCTTTGTGGGCCAACCAAAACCAAGAGTATGAATGGAGAAAGATATTTTATGTTGCTGATTGATGAATTCTCAAGAATGACTTGGGTTACATTCTTGAAGGAAAAATCTGAAGCCTTTGAGAAATTCAAAGCTTTCAAAGAGTTGGTTGAAAATGAAGCAAACTCAAAGATAAAATGCCTTAGATCAGATTGAGGAGGAGAATTCACATCAAATGAATTTGAAAATTTCTGCATAGAGCATGGAATTAAGAGGCAATTTTCTGCAGCAAGAACCCCTCAACAAAATGGGGTTGTAGAAAGAAAGGATAGAACGGTTCAAGAAATGGCAAGAGCAATGCTAAATGAGTCAAAGATAGAAGATTCTTTCTGGAAGGAAGCAATTCATACAACAGTTTACATCTTGAATCGTGCACAAATAAGAGTGAACAATGATAAGACACCCTATGAACTTTGGAAAGGTAGACCAGCAATTGTCAAATATTTCAAGATTTTTGGAAGCACTTGCTACATTAGAAGGGATGAAGAAGATTTGAGCAAATTTGACACAAGAGCAGATGAGGGAATCTTTCTTGGCTACTCATCAAAGAGTAAGGCATACAAATGCTATAACAAAAGAACTCATAAAATTGTTGAAAGTGCCAACGTAAGAGTTGATGAAGGAAAGCAATTCAAAGAAGTTGGACAAAGCTATCATTATGTTCAAACCATGAGTGATGAAGACAAAGAAGATGAGAACTCCAAAGAGGAAGAAAAGGAGGAAGAGACAAAAGAAGAAGAATCTCCACAAAAGACTCCCATGAAGACACCTAAGACACCTTCCAAGTTTGTGCAAAAGAACCATCCTGAAGAATTAATCCTTCAAGATAGATGTAGATCTACAAGAAAAATGGTAAATTATAATGAAGATTGTCATGTAGCATTTCTATCTCAAGTTGAGCCCAAAACCTTTGAAGAAGCAAGCAAAGACAAATGTTGGATTGGTGCAATGAATGAAGAACTGAATCAAATAGAGAAAAATGAAACTTGGGAACTTGTCCCAAGACCAAAAGATAAAAATGTAATTGGCACAAAATGGGTTTTCAGGAACAAGCTAAATGAAGATGGTCAAGTCACAAGGAACAAAGCAAGATTAGTGTGCAAAGGCTATGCTCAAGTTGAAGGAGTAGACTTTGAAGAAACATTTGCACCGGTTGCAAGGATTGAAGCAATTAGAATGTTTCTAGCCTATGCAAGTCACAAGAAATTCAAAGTATATCAAATAGACGTCAAATCTACTTTTCTCAATGGAGATCTAGAAGAGGAGGTTTATATTGAACAACCTGAAGGCTTTCTTCTATCAAAAAACAAGGATTATGTGTGCAAACTGAATAAAGCTCTCTATGGGCTCAAACAAGCCCCAAGAGCTTGGTATTCTAGACTTGACAAGTATCTCAAAGAGCAAGGATTCAAAAGAGGAGATGTAGACAACAATCTATACATCAAAGAAGAGGATGGACACTTATTGATTGTGGTGGTGTAAGTAGATGACATCATTTTTGGTGGAGATAAGGACAAAATGTGCAAAGAATTTTCCTCATGTATGCAAAAGGAGTTTGAGATGTCAATGTTGGGAGAACTATCTTTCTTCCTTGGGCTACAAATTTCACAATCTAGCAAAGGAATTTTCATCTCCCAAGCCAAATATGTGAAGGAAATGTTAAAGAAGTTTAGGATGGAAGATTGCAATCTGTGAGTACTCCCATGGTTACAGGTTGCAAGTTAAGCAAAGATGATGAATCCCAAGAAGTGAATCAAACACTTTATAGATCAATGATTGGGAGTTTGTTGTACCTAACTGCTACAAGACCAAACATAATGCAAGTTGTTGGAGTGGTGGCAAGATTTCAAGCAGCACCAAAAGAAACACATGTTCATGCAGTAAAACGTATATTCAAGTATTTGAAAGGCACTATGGAGTATGGTCTATGGTATCAGGTGTGATGTGCCAACACTCTGCTGCGATGATTTCTCTGTGCTTGTAGGTCTGATTTGTGTTTGGTGTTTGTCTTTCTTTTTGTGTTTTTCGTGTTTGGGAATTAATGCCGATGATATACATAAATTTAACGAACATGTGCATATAATATGAACCCGAAATGAACTAAACTTCAATTGATAACACAAGAAGTCCCAAATTCATAATTAATAGACTTTCTTCATTACAAGAGAGAGTACATAATGGGACGGCTTGCATACATTCAACGAGATACTCAAGCAAGATTCAAAATGACCTTTAAGATGCATTCTACATGATATAAAAGCTTACATGGCATAGATAATTAGCATCAAATTCGAGAGGCAATACATCTTATGTCTTAATTCTACTTACAGCCAAACTTCACTGTGAATAGTGACTGCTACAGTACCTGCGCCCATTAAAATGCTCATACAAATTAAATACAAGTTTCTCCCACCAATTTCTTGATGGAATGTCTTCTATTGAAAGGGGCGCCCACTTTAGGAGTGAAATCAGCCACCAAAGAAAGGCGTTTTTATTTCTTGATGAAGATGAAACCCTCCAAGGTGCGGCTGGCTGTAGCTGTTAAAAATCAGCTCCAAAGTCTTCATAAAATGCAAATAAATACCTCTGGATGGCGAATGGCGTCACTAGCAGCAAGTATCCTTCTGAAAGATGCCTCCAGCAACTTGTTATCAGCAATTCCAAGCTCCAAAACGCAGCAACAAGAAAAACCAGCAACTTTAGGGTGGTCTTTCACACCTTCAAGATGCCAAAATCCTAACTACAAGCCCAATCCAGGCTTACCCACTGCAGAAATCAGGAAACCCTAGTTTCCTTCTCTCCCAAACTCCACACTTCAAGTTTCATTCAACAAAATAATCTCAAGCATGAAGAAGTTTGAACTTCTCAAGCTCCTTTTATAATTTTAACTTGGAAAACACTATTCATTAAAAAGTTACTATTCACTTAAGTTGTTACTTTTTCCACTTTAGTGATGAATAGTAACAGCAAAATAGAATTCAACCCCTTGAACTAATAGGCACATGGCCCCCAAAGTCTGGAAAGGTGAAACAATGATGAAGATCAATATTTCAAGCTCCCGTAACACGCCAAACGCGCAATTCCACCATGTCACCAAACTCCAGATACCAAATAAGCAAATTTCCGACCAGGTGCCCGGACAGGTGACCCTCTATCCAGAACCATTAGCCTACGAGGATCGACATAATAGGCTAATCCATTGACTCTGATGCTCACGAAAGAATGGGGACATTACACCCGGCTGTAATGATTTCCACTTGAAGCATTCCTATAGATGTTGATTAGGCTGGCAATGTGGATGATAAAAGTACAAGTGGAGGAGCCTTCTTTCTTGGAGGGAACTTAGTATCTTGGATGAGAAAAAAGCAAGAATCAGTCTCTCTATCTACAATAGAAGTAGAATATATAGCAGCAGTAGCATGTTGCACTCAACTTTTGTGGATGAGGAAAACTTTAAAAGATATCAAGGTGGAATACAATCATCCTTGCACTATCTATTGTGACAACACTAGTGCAATCAACATCTCCAAGAATCCAGTGACGCACTCAAGAACATAGCATATTCCTATTAAGTATCACTTTTTAAGAGAGCAGGTGGCAGAAGGACAAGTATGTTTGGAATATATAGCTACAAAAGAGAAAATTGTTGATATATTCACCAGACCACTACCAAGGGATACATTTGAGTATCTAAGGGACAAATTGAGAGTTGTCCCACATCCATCAAATTGATTGGTGGGAGTACACAGTTAGGGGGAGCTATACATAGTATCTTGTAGCTCCATGGAACAAAAAGAGGCTAAGCATTGTTAGAAGACCCCTTTCCATTGATGTCAAAGGGGGAGAGGTTGGACATAGGGAGAGCAAAAGAAGAAGATCAAATCTATCATTGAAGAGATTGCCATCAATGACAAAGGGGGATATTGTTAGAAGTATTGTCATTGATGTCAAATGTCAAGATTTGTTAAGAAGTATTGTCATTGATCTCAATTTGGTTATTTGATGATGATCAAGTAAATCGGTTTATATAGTTCATATTTTCTCTTGGTTTTATCAATATTCATCTACAGATTGAAATAAATGTCCATATCAGAGTTAAAGCTACAAATCAATGACCAGATCGAATGGATATCATCTATAGATTGAAATAAAAGTCCAGATCGAAGTTAAAGCTGCAAATCACAATTAAATCTACAAATTGAAGTCTTTAAAAGCACGTTGACTATTCTAACAAAGCTGATCTAATAACGAGTGAAGTGAAGAACCTTCAATAGGCGTGTGGCTGCAAGATAATTAAGGAGAATTCGTTAAAAGTCTTAATTAAGACTAATACATATTCATCAAAAAGAAATCAATGCCAAATAAAAAGACATCTCCATTTGTTAAACGTTATAACTAAAACAAAAGGAAATGACTAATCTTAAAAAATGTATTAGTCAAAAGGTGCGATCAAAGAATACGTATTTTATAGAAAGGATGTGTTATGCTGGAAAGATGCGTCTAAAAAAAATATCTTTCTGATTGATGTGAAATTGAACAATGAGACGCATTGCTGAAGCAGGAGGTATTGTTGAACGGATATGTCTCTTGGATAAAACAGATTCAATCAAAAAAAGAGAAGTCCACTTGGTAATCGCTACAAGCTAATCTTTTTTCGAAAAGTCATGCTGAAAGAATGTGATTATTTCTAGATGGAGATTTAAGATATATTCAATTTTGTGTGTAAACAAAAATAATTAAATCAAGTAAACATCAATTTGGAAAAGAGGCACATCTCAAAGGGTGTGACTAAAAGATAAAGAGGAAAGAGTTGTGATCTTCAATAGTTGCAACCTTTGGTCAAATTATATATTTGTCATACCATTCAAAGCTAAAGGTGTGGTTGTAAAGTTGAAACTAGTCTATATCATAAACCCATCTTCTTGTGTGGGTTGAGTGAAATATTTTTCATCACAAAGGCAGATTGGAGGATTGGGAGAGTGCAGATCCGATTGAAGACAGTTACTTCATCCATCAAGTCAAGGTTTGGTGCCTTGCATTAGGGGTTAATTCTCCTTGTAAGTTGGTGTCTACTAAAATTGTAGAGGTTTGAGTGTTCCTTGTAGGTTGTAGCCTACAAAATCATCTCATTTGTAAATCAAGTAGGTTGGTGCCTACTTCCATTTGTAAAATCGTTTAATAAAGTCAATAAAGTGGTCATCTTGCATTCATTGATTCATATCAGAAGTTGATGTTGGTAAAATGATAAAATATTCCGAGCCAAATTTTTGACAATTGCAAGTTTACAAACCAATGCAGCACCCAAGTATATTAGCAGCTAAACCAAAACGATGTTGAAGCAACTCTAACCAGAATGTACACCAGGATCCCGATGTGGGCAAGGTGTGAGCATTGGTCAGAGGATCTTAATCAAAATGCTTATGAAAGAACTCTAACCAAGAATGGTCATTAATGGCGAAAGCATATGGTCGAGGGTCTTCTACATCACAAGTACCGAAGGGAACTCAACACCAAGTATGTGCTACCCAATCCAAAGATGGAGTTGGAGGCCACCATATGGCTGAGTATTACAAATTACAATGCTTGGAAACAGCCAACTAGAATGCTGAAAGTAACTCAACACCCAGAATGTGCTTTCTGATCCGGAGTGGGAAAGTAGCTACCATAGGGCGGAGATAAAGGAAATACAATAGCAAATACTGAAAGTAGAGTTGAGCATTACAAATTGATAAAGCAAGATTATAAACTGCTGTCAGTACTACTGCCAGCTTACAAAATGTTAGACATTGCCTTGCTATCAATATGAATCAAAATGTAAATAGAGCTGCAACAATATTTATAGAATTCCCTTCAATGAATAAGAAAGCTTTAATCAGAAACTGCACTTTTAAGGCCAACCTGATAATCTGATTTTTGACAGTCCGGATCTTCGCATGCATGAACAGCAGCCCTGTAGCTCACAGATTCATTCACAACTCACTCCAAACTTAATCAAATTTCATGAAACGAAATGCATAAAGATCCTGATATGATGGCGACCAAATTAGAACACTGAAACTCACTCAAAAGACCCTATTTATTTAGTGCACGAATCCCAAGGCAGATCTGAATAGTACGGCCCAGCAAGAGGGGCGATTTGACTTTAAAAATCACAGCCTTCAAATAAAAATCTGCAACTTTATGAGATGGGTCGCCCCTTACAAACAGATAAAATGAAACAATACCCAGAAGCACTATTTTTGTATTTTTTGATTTACGAATAAAAACAACAATCTGCTGTAGCTAGAAATGCAATTTCTGGAAAACCTCTAATATGCAAAACTGAACTAAAAAGTCACAAGCTGAATACAATGCTCAAATCCCAATGCAACTCACAAAACTAAACTAATTCACCACTAGTCGCTATCTTTCAAGCGAGAAGCAATGCCTAGCTAGGAGGCTTACATTCCTCGAAGCAATCCTAGAGCCAAACCGGCAGCATAACATTCCTGTAGACAAAAGATGCTGAAATGAGAACCAAAGGCTTCCTTTTATAATTTGCCGTTGACCTTCTCGAAACCCTAACCTTCATTCCAGAGTCAAACCCTAATCCCAAGAGATGGCGTCCCTTTCTTCAATTTGACTTTTTTTAATTAAATTCATAACTTTGGAAATGGCGTCCCACTTAAGGCTCTTAAATCAACCTTAATAATTACAATATTAACTCAATGATGGCGCCACCCTTCAAGTCCACCTTTTAAAATAACATTAAGTTAATAGACTAGGCCAAGGTGGTAAAATAACATTAAAATATAATGTTATTTAAGTAAAATGAGCTTATCTCTCCGAAACTGCATTCCGGAGCTAGAAACTGAATAAGCCAATTGAGTCAGCTGAAGAGGAAAGTCAACTGTGTTAAGACCAACAGGTTCACTGCCCGAAATATAATTTACTAAAAATAGTAAATTCCTGAAGATGCTCAAAATGCCAAGGAGAACATACCATTGCGAAGCTCTCTGAAAACCCAGAAAGAATCTGCTATTGAAACAACCAACTCCGAGCAAGAACATCCTTCAAAATAGGAAACCCTAATTTTACCTTCCGACTAGCCTACGGGTCTCCGAAATAGGCCAACGGTCACTGAAAAGATCAGGCTTGCGAAGGGGACATTACAGTCCGCCCTCCCCAAGATTGCTTGTCCTCAAGCAATCGCAAACCAGGATGCTGCAGAATCTCATCATTTTCCCAAGTCGCATCCTCCATAGGCAGGTTCTTCCACTTCACCAAGTATTCCCGGATTGTTCTTCTTCTCAAAGAATGCTCTCTGAAATCAAGAATCTCCTCTGGAATCAAAACCAACTGTCCTTCTTCATCCAAAGGTGGCAACTGTGAGGAGGCAACCACATTGTGTCCAAGTGCCTTCTTGAGGCGTGACACGTGGAAGACATTGTGTACTCTACTATTAGAAGGTAGCTCCAACTCATAAGCTACTGCTCCAACCTTTCTGATAACCTTGAACGGCCCGTAGAAGCGAGGTTTGAGCTTCTCAGCTCCACTCTTCTTGAGAGTAGACTGTCTGTACGGCTGTAGTCGGAGATAAACCATATCTCCAACCTCAAAAGAATGCTCAATACGCTTCTGATCAGCATACATCTTCTGCTGATTCTGTGCCATCTGAAGATTATTCTTCAATGATTTCATGATGTCTTGACTTTGCTGCAACAAGTCCTTGGCTTGAGGTGCTTTGCTATCGCCAAACACCAAATCGGCAAAGCTAGGTGCTTCATACCCATAAAGAGCCAAGAAAGGAGACATCTTAATTGACATATGAAAGGAAGAATTATAACAATACTCGCCTATGTGCAGCCATTTAACCCATGCTCTTTGCTGCTCCGACACATAGTTTCGCAAGTAGCCTTCCAACCACTTGTTCACTATTTCAGTTTGTCCATCTATTTGGGGGTGATAACTAGTGCTTGGAGTGAGCACAGTACCACTCATTCTGAAGACCTCTTGCCAAAAAGTGCTTAGGAACTTGCTGTCCCTATCACTCACAATGTTCTTTGGCAACCCATGCAGCCTAAACACCTCATGAAAAAACAGATCTGCAACTTGGGCTGCTGAAAAAGAGCTGGTAATGGCGAAGAAGTGAGCAAATTTTGTTAGCCTATCCACTACCACATAGATACAATCCTTCCCTTGGACCTTGGGCAAACCTGTGATGAAATCCATCGAGATGCTTTCCCATTTTTGATTGGGAATAGGAAGTGGTTGCAACAAACCAGCTGGTAGTGTATGCTCATTCTTGTTCATTTGACAAACAGGACACTCCTGAATGTAGCGTTGAACTTTTCCTTTCAATCCTTTCCAAGAAAATCTTTCTCGGATCTGCCTATATGTCTTAAAGAATCCTTGGTGACCAGCAAGCGGAATGTCATGAAATGTCAATAAAATCTTCTTCCTGAGCTTAGAATCAGCCACCAGAAAGATTCTCCCCTTGTAGTGTATCAACCCCTCAATCACCTTGTACCTTTCGTCATGAAAAGTACCCTCAATAATGCTGGTTGCAAACTGATTTTTGGCATAATCAGCAAGCAACATGTCCTTCCAATCCACAGTAAGCTCACACAATGAGCTTAAATGGGGTCTCTTTGACAGAGCATCAGCCACAACATTATTTTTCCCTTTGACATACTCAATGTCAAAGTCATAAGCTTGAAGCTTACTCACCCACTTTTGTTGCCTCTCGTTTAGATCCTTCTGATGCATGAAGTGTTTGAGGCTATTGTGATCAGTCTTGACCACGAACTTGTTTCCCACCAAGTACTGCCTGAACTTGGCTAATGCATGCATAATGGCAAGCATTTCCTTGTCATAGATAGAGTATGTTCTTTCAACACCCCTCAGTTTTCTGCTCTCAAACACAATAGGATGTTTGTCTTGCATCAAGACAGCCCCAACTCCTTCATCGGATGCATCACATTGTAGCTCGAAGGGCTTGGAAAAATCCGGAATGGCCAGAACCGGGCAAGAGCTCATGATCCTCTTAAACTTGTCGAAAACAGTTTGAGCCTTTTCTGACCAACAAAAGGCTCCCTTTTTGGTGAGATCAGTAAGAGGAGCAACATTCTGTGAGTAACCTTTTACAAATCTCCGATAAAATCCACAGAGACCCAAAAAACCTTTCAACTGAGTCAAGTTCTCGTGTACAATCAACGCCATTGCCTTTGATTTCAGGATCCACCTTCACTCCCTCAGCACTGATTATGTGGCCAAGGTACAGTAACTCCTCCATTCCAAATTCACATTTGGATGCTTTTGCGAACAAGCTCTCCGATTCCAGGATGCTAAGCACTTCCTCCAAGTGCTTGAGATGATCCTCCCAGGTCTTACTAAAAATCAAAATGTCATCGAAGAATATCAACACAAACCTTCTCAACTGCTTCTAAAAAACTCTGTTCATACAAGACTGGAAGGTAGCAGGAGCATTAGTCAACCCAAATGGCATGACTAGAAACTCAAAGTGGCCATAGTGGCATCTGAAAGCTGTCTTCTCAACATCAGATCCCCTCATCCTAATCTGGAGGTAGCCCGATCTCAAATCGATCTTCGAAAAGAACTTGGCTCCATGTAGCTCATCAATGAACTCATCTATCCTTGGAATGGGGTATCGGTTTTTGATGGTGCTTTGATTCAAAGCACGATAGTCCACACACATGCGCATGGTACCATCCTTCTTCTTCACAAGAACCACTGCTGAAGCAAAGGGGCTCTTGCTTGGGCGAATGAAGCCCATCTCCAAGAGTTCCTAAATGTTCCTCTCAATCTCATTCTTCTGCTTCTTGGGGTACCGATATGGAGTTGTAATTACTGGTTTAACTCCTTCCTTGAGCTCTATGATATGTTCTGAACCCCGTTCAGGTGGTGGTCCAGGAGGCAAATCAGCAAAGACCTTGCTCTTCTTTGTGAGTAGAGACTGAACATCAGGAGGATAGTCTCTTTTAGTCTCAACCGGACAAGCAGGAAGGATCATACATTCTGCAACCCACTCAGCTTGATCATGACGGATCAGCCTTGCCATTCTTTTGAATGACACAACCCGAGGACCCCCATTAGACATTCCTCTTAGTACTATTCTCTTCCCATCGGATTGAAACTTGAGCTCCATAGTTTGCAGATTCAAGGAGATCTCTCCAAGTGAATGTAGCCATTGAATTCCAAGAACGACATCAGTATCTCCAATGCTGACTACATAGAAGTCATCCTTGACTTCGTAGTTTCCCAATTGCATAGTCATGTTTGAGATCTTCTTGGTGCATGAGATGTGGAACCCATCAGCAACCATGACCTTGAAGCCTTCAAACTCTTCTATTTGCAGCCCCTTCTTTGCCACCACAACTTCATCAATGAAGTTATGTGTTGCTCCAATGTCGATCAAATCAACGATTCGCTGCCCCTTAATCATCCCTCGAACCTTGAAGGATTCGTTTCTTTGGAGGCTCGAAAGTTGAGCCAAGATACCTCCACTTTCCTTCTCGTCTTCAGACTCTTCTGGAGCTCTTTCTACTTCACTATCTTCAAAATCAGATTGCTGGTCTGAAAAATCAGAATTACTTTCACCAGCTGAATAGTACTCAATTTGATTAAATTTAACTCCCTTTGGGCAAACATGATCTTGAGACCATTTTTCCCTACACCGGAAACATAACCCCTTTCTTCTGAGTTCGTTCAGGGTCTCTGGATCCAATCTGGTGACATGGGGATTATGCTGTTTGAACTCCTTATGTTGGGGTCTCAAAGGAGGTCTTTGATGAGGTCTTTTCCCTTTATCCCCTTTGTGAAAGGATGGCCTGGGCTGGAACTTTGCCTTAGGAGCTGCCCACTCCATGTTTCTTGCCTTCTTCATGGCCTCCTATAGGGAGGGTGGATCGAAAGCTTTGATCCAACCCTTGAGTGGTTCCATCAATCCTTCACTGAAAAGGATCACCAACCGCCTCTCAGTGATTCCAGTGACCATGACTGAGAGTCTCTGGAACTCCGCTATGTAGGCATCAACTGTGCCATACTGCCTCAACTGTGCCAATTCTCTGAAATGAATTTTATGATCCTTTTTCTCAAATCTCTCGATGAGCCTATTGGTGAACTCATCATAGGTTGTGATAGACTGATGACCCAAGGTGACTAGGCCATGGTACCACCACTCATGCGCCACCCCATCAAGGTGTAGCGTAGCGAACTTAATCGCCTCCTCTTCTCCCATGGGTCTAAGAGCTAGATAGTTATCCAGCTTCTATATCCAAGCTCGAGCTGAGCTGTTATCACTCCCGTCATAGTGTGGAAGTATAACCTTGTTGACAGCTTGATACAAGTCCCCTTGAACTGTTGTTCTTCTTTGCTCATGATGTCTCCCTTGTCCCTTATTCTTTCTTTTGTGATCCATGAAGTAATTATAGGACATGTCCATCTTGATGTCAACAGGGAGAGAATCATACTCCGCACGGCCAAGTCTCAACTGCTCCACGAATGAAGCATTCTCTTCAGGATCTGGCTGAGTGTTTACTGGTGCCAAGAAGGTGGGTTTGAAAGGCTTGGCTGAGATGTAAGTGTTGTTTGAAACATGTTGAGCTGCATGTCCATCATGCTGGTTGGAGGCGCTATGCTCTCCTCTATGCCCTAAGTTGTTCTGTGGAGTTGTGTTCTGGCCCACTTTCCCCATCATGAAAGATACCATGTCCATCAAGGCATCCATCTTCTTTTCAAATCTCTTTCCGGGACTTATCGATCTTTCTCTTCCCTTTCCACTGTCATCTCTGTCGTTGGTAAACCTCTCGTTACCCCCAACTGATCTCTCACCTTCTGCCATATTTGATTCCTGAGAAGACTCCCAATGAGCCCTCAAGACCTCTGAAGTTGTCTGACCTTCTGGAGCCTGATAGGGCTGGAACTGTTTTCCAACTTTCTTGTCTTCCCTTGCTATGTACCTCTTTTCTCTTTCACTCATAGGCGGATTGTTCACAGGATGGCAAGATCTTGGCTCTGATACCATTGAAATATTCCGAGCCAATTTTTTTTTCAATTTTTTCAATTGCAAGTTACAAACCAATGCACTCAAAGTATAGTTTAGTACCAGCAAAATCGAGCAGCCAAGCAACTCTAACTGAAGGTGCCACCGTGAGATCCTGGAGTAAGCAAGGTGTGTGAGCATTGGTCGAGATCTTAATCAAAATGTTTATGCAACAAAGTTGGTAAATAACCACACCTCTCGAGTAGTGAGCTGCTACGTAATGTACCATGTGTACACTACTTAATGAGTGTGCCTTTCAAATTAGGAGGGAAGCTCCCTCACAGCTTTACAAAAATACCGCAGCTGAAAAAATAAACTAAACTAATTCTCAGTTTTATTTCAATGAAGTGTACAAGGCTTTCTCGAAACTATATACATTGCAGCCGAATTTTCTCCGGGTTTTGGCAGATTCAATTAACTACAACTTTAACTTAATTCTATCCAGTTTCCTCAAGAAAATCAGAGCATGAGAAAATGGAGCAAGGTTATGACTATCAGACGATAAACGCATTCAGATTCTCTACTTGAAGGCAAGGTGGCGCAACTATTATCTCAATCTGAACAAGTTTATTAGGCACAAAACAGATTTGAGAATTCACAATGACAATCTTATGAAACCCTATGTGGCATAACACTTAATCAGCATAGTAAAGACTCGCAAAACAGCTTTATCAATGACAATCTTTATGAAACCCTGTGTGGCATAACACTCGATTGTAATGATAAAAGATTCACAAAACAGATTTATCTAAACTAAAAGAAGATTTACCATGACAACTTTATGAAACCCTATGTGGCATAACACTCGATCAGCATAGTAAATACTTCACAAAACGGTTTTATCATGACAATCTTACGAAACCCTGTGTGGCATAACGCTTGATCATAACAATAAAAGATTCACAAGACAGATTTATCTAAACTATGGAAAGAATTCACCATTACAATCTCTTGAGACCCTATGTGGCATAACAATTAACTGTAATAGCAAAGACGATGAACAAATACCAAAAAGAGCAATATTGAGGGCAAGGTAGGCTAAAGATATATTTCTCTCTCAAGCAAAAGCATTTAAGCAAATGAGCAAAAAGCTCTTATTTATATATCAAGGTGGTGGTAACCCTAAAATCACCTTGAGTTCACTACAGCTTCTGCAATGCATGCAAGCACCCTAATAAAGTAAAACTATACAGCTTAATCGGAAAGTTACCATCACTAATCGTACAAATAACCTACTGACAATGTGCAAGCATGCACGCCCTTATTTAAAGCAAAGTTAACTGGCCACTACCTTCAGTTAACTGGAAACCCTAACCCTAACTCCTGTGTTGATAATTCCAAGAATGAGATAAGCATGTGTTAAGTCAGCAAGTGAACTGAAGACTGGAAGTCAAGTTAACTGCCACTCAGGACTCAACCCTAGAAATCAACTGGAGGTTCCAACTGGCAAATCACTCCATGTCAACTCGGTCTAACACTTCGACCAAGAACTCATCGATCTCTCTGTCATCTGGTACTTTGACACTGCTAAAAATAACAGTCTGTTTCTTTAGTTCTCTGCCACTTTCTGTAATTATGTGCACACCATCTTTACATTCCTCAGTCGCCTTTCTCAAACTTGCTGCAATCACTGAAACATTCTCTAATTTGGGCGCCATAGGTTCACCTTCAAGGCTGTCACAAATCAGCTTCTCGAACTCTGCTTGAACTTTTTCCAACTCAACATACGTGCCATCTTCGAGAAGATAATGACACGGAATCTGAACAACGAAACCGCTGACAAGTGCGAGCACTCCAACCACATCATCCTTGAGCGAAAACAACTTAGTAGAGATCTTCTCACATATTTCCGTTCTGAGAAGGTGCTGCTCTTTCCAAGTAAAAACTTTATCTTGATCTTCAACCTCCTCCAAAGCATCGCATGCAACTGATAACTGAGATACAAGAACCCGATCCTTTGCCAAACTCTCTGCAACTGCAATATCCAGTAACTGAATACCCTGACGGAGTTTATGTGCCTCACTCCTCAACTGATACAAATCTGCAAGAAGAGTTTTACCAGCAGCAACTAAACTTTCAATCCAGTTGTCCACAAGTCTACCATGACTGACTAACTGATCCAATTTTCGTTGTTCTGCAGGTGTACTCTGAGGAAGAACAGATGCTCTATTCGGATTTCCATGAACAAGATCAGAAATGTATTGACGAAGTTGACTATTTTCAGCTTTGAGTAAAGCCTTATCTTCTCCATCCTTCGTGATACGCTCTTCAAGATTATTGGTAACAATCTTAAGAAGAGTTACATCTGTCTCTCATGTGGTCCTGCCAAGATTTGCCTTAGTAAATGTAAAGTCACCCACTTCGACCTCGTCCAAGCTTTTACCCTCTGGAGGCACTGCAACTTCAATAACAATTTCTGATTCAGGAGTCTTTTCAATGTGCACTTGTTTCTTTATCTTTTTGTTTGATCTCTTCTGATAAGGCTCACCAAATTCAGACAAATCAAGGTTGTATGATGGTTCACGCCTCTGTCTTCCCAAAGACTTTTCGAGCCAACAAGACTGAACAATATTCTCAATTTGCGGAGAGACGGTCCCTGATGTATCAACTTGTGGTGGTTCAGTTGTCTCCGATCCTGCTTGAATTGGTGTCTCAGGTTCAGATTCTATGTCAATAGGCGAAACGTGAGGTGAACTAGGAAGTGAAACGTGAGGCTCAGTTTGAATAACTGTCTCTACTGGAACCTCAGGAATATTCTCAATCTGTTTCTGCTTCCTCTTACGAGTAGCTCTCTTTCCTGTGTTTCCACTGAGTTTAACCCCTTCAAGAGGTATTATAATGGCCTTAACTCTGGGTCTTGCTCTAGAAGTAGAAGGCAATGACGGTGGAAACCATGCTCAAGCATAGAACCGGATTTCAAGGTTCGTTTGCTCTCCAAGAACAACTTGCTAGTCTTGATAACTGATCTGGAAACCTCTTCAATAGAAGTATTCTCCTTAGCATACCAATCAGGTGAGCGAAGTGGCTGCCTAGCAACTTGATCTTTAACATAAGAATTGAGAAGAACTTCTCCATCATCATCGGATAAACCATCAACATCTTCCATAAGTAACGAAGGTCCATAGTGACGACGATTTAACTCGAATTCATCTTCACAATTTGCCCAGAAATCTTCAAGTGCTGGCGTATGTGCAATCCCTCGCTCTAACCGATTTGCATAATGTCCAAGAGGATCATAGGAACGCCTCTCAATATAAGGTTTGAATTTGAATCTTTCTATCTCAGTAGACATACGCCTGGCATCTGTTGCTGCATCACATGTGAAAATTCCCAATGAGAATGGAAAATTTGCCGCGGCCTTATGACGACTACGAAGAAAGAAGTGAACGTGCTGCATTTGCCTGAGGAACTCCATAAAGACAATCCTGTCCGACGGATATCTTGGCAACATCAGAGGCTCTCCAACATAACCATAAACTCGGAGATATGTGAAAGTAGGAAATTGTATGAACCAATCTGCCCAAGTCTCCAACGCTGATTTGGCCTCGGCTGAAATGAAGTGAATTATGCATCTCATCAATAAGATCTCTTACTGTCTCCTATGGAAAAGTGGATCATTCATCACTCGAAGTCCCCGTCAGACCGAGAAAACTCTAGTCAGATAATACTCATGAACATCACTGAATGCAATCGAGAGTACCATTGGTTTTAGAAGTCCTGAATCAATTTGAAATGCAACCAAGTAGACCAACAGGATATCATGGCGAAACTCGTGATACTTGAGAAAGTTAGTAATTTGTTGATGTAAGCAATCACTAATCAACATAGCCCAGTCAAAACACTCTGTGCCATCAAGGATTCTGGTAATCAGGTAAAACATCCATGGATGGAAAGTGTTGCGACCGCTGGACTTAACCTCATGGAGTGTAAGGTTACCGTAAACAAAGAATCTCCCTTTAAATTCACACGCCAACCTTCTTAGGTGTTAGTTTCTGAACTACGCTAACCATTTCGAAAGCAACTTCTTTCTCTCGTGGAACGCTGATGATCAAAGATCCATATCTTCTCACAAGTCAAGAACAACCGTGAAAGTTATCCTAACGAGGAGGTGCGAATAGCAAAACATTTCTCTATGTCTTTCTGGGCTTGAGACTGCAAACCACTCTTCCATCAACCGATCTGATCTGTCGTGAAGACGAGTCATAATGCTTAATGCAAGCAAGTACGAACTCAAGATCGAAGATAGTAATAGGAATGGATGCCGCTGTCAGCAACTCGGAACGTTCAAGATTCCTCATCGAATTGTTGCTAACACCTTCTAAATTGCTCAGATTGACCACTGGATAAACATGATTTAGGTCTGTATCTGAAGTCTTGGTGAAATTATGTGTAAGGACTGATTTCACTTTGTAATCAATGAGATTGAACTCCATTTTGAAAATGATGACTTTGATCAGAAGTCAATATACTGAAGAACTTCCTTCAAAAAAACTCCGACAAGTGCCAAAAATAGCTTCGACGGAAGAAATTTTCGAAGCTCTTCGGGAACATGGGTTTTGTGCACAATCAATTCAACAAACCTGAAGCAACCTGATTCCTCAAAATGGGATTCAAGCCCAGCGCTACGCAAAGTGAGATTCTCGAAAAGGCCTGAGCTTCCGCACGAAGACTACCGTATGCATTTTCTAAAAATCTAAGAAGTGGGTCTTGTTGCAAACGCTGAAATATGAGAACCCAGATGAACAGATTCTGAAAATGTGTTGAATTACTCTGGCATGCGAAGAAAGTACCTAAGGTGAGAGATAGAAGAAATAAGACAGAAGATAGAAAGTTTTGCTTGTCTGCTTCTGAAAAATCTGCAAATTTCTTCTCTGGAACTTGATGAAACCTGCATGCAAAGTGGAAATAAAGTCTAGAATTGACTTCCTCTGAACAATCTGAACTCGTTGCTTCGAAGAACGCTGAAAACGGACACCTAAATCACCTTAAGCTTGCTGGTCGCTCAAAAGAATACAAGCTTAAGAGCAAAAGATGATGCAATAATGGACGCCATTCTTGAAATATATAGAATTTCATCATAGAAAATTCGCACTAAATAAAGAATGCTTTAAAATGGCGCTTGGCTTCTAATTGGACCTCATTATAGTTAACTGAAACTCGAACAAGCTAAATAAGTGGTCATGCATTAGGGTTACCCTTTCAAGTCTTCAGTTAAACTTAACCATGCGACTTTAGCTTCAGTTAGCAACCTTATCAAGTTCGCCATCCTTCACATTTGCTTTGGATTCACCAAATTTGACCTAAAGCAACCCTTTTGATAGCTTCAGTTAACAATTTTGATTGAAATAAAGAATTTGCCATCTTCAACCTTGCTTTAGCTTCACAAACTTGAACTAAGGCGTGCCTTTTGATAGCTTCAGTTAACAATCAAGAATGAGATGAGGGATTCGCCATCTTCATGCAATAAATATGCTAAAAATAGTGACCCTTTTGGAACTTCAGTTGGCCTTTCAAAAATGCACCAACTTCACATGCTTTAATCAATAAAATTTAAATATAGCAACCCTTTTGGAACTAAAGTTGCCATTCCCTTGAAAAGTGCGTAGCTTCATCAATTCATGCTTCACTTCTCAAACACTAAATATGGCGACCCTTTTCATGACTGAAGTTAACAACTTCAAATTCGCCATACTTCACTAAATATGCTTCATGCTTCACAAATTAATGCTTCATCAAAATATGGCGTCCCTTTTGAACTTCAGTTGACATTCAGTGAAGCGCCATCTTCACCAAAATCTTCATAATTGCAGCCAAATTCGCCATGCATGCAAACTTCAGTTGACATTCAGTGATAATCTTCAGTTAACTCAACATGCAATCAAGTTAACTCAACATGCAAGGTAGTTAACTGAACATGCAAACTGAAAGATCACTCCACATGCCAATATATGAACTGAAGATAACAACC
>VDFB02210669.1:0-13308 GCA_007258455.2 Sequoia sempervirens | reverse complement strand
CCCCTTTCTCCCCCTCTAGCACGCAAACTGAGGTAGCAGTAATTTTTTTTTTCTACCCATTTGACCTTTCGACGCCCCACAAAAAACCCATGTTTTTGTTTTTTGAAAACACGTGCATAAATGACTAAAACACACAAAGTACAGTTTTGAGCTAACCTGGCGAGGTACGGCGCAGTGGGTGAAAAATATCCGTCTCTCGTCCGCCCGGTGAATGACGTCACTGTCATACTCCGGCATGGTGTCTGCTCTCGCTCGCCGCCTTTTTCTTCCTCTCCTCCTTCTCCACTTGCCAGCTGTCACAATGGGCCCAAGGTAATTCAACAATTACCTTTTATCCCCTTTTCACTTTTTCCCTCCATTTTTCACCTCATGGTCTTTTTTTTTTCCTTTTTTTTAACCAAAAAATTCCTCCGGTTAATTCAGTCAACCTCTTTCTTCCCGGGGCCGCCATTTGCACACTGTTTGTCCGATTGACTCCGTTCAAGCGCCGTTCTTCTCGTTTTTCCGTGCTCTTTCCAACACGTACCACTCCATACTTTCGAGAAGTTGACCGGGGATCCTTTTTCCTCCCCCGTCCCCCTTCTCGAGGGGGCATACCCTACCGTTCCCTCCTAACCCGTCGCTCCAAGCCTACCTTTGCTTGACTGGGGCATCCTCTCCACATTCCCTCCGTTCGGGGCAGCTCACGCGCACTTTCCCATGCTGGGGCATCTCTTTTCCTGGTCTCTTCCTCTACAGAGTCATCTGCATTCTGTTTTTCTTCGAAACCCTATTATTCTAATAGTATTTCGAAGAGGGGAAAAATGTAGACATCCAATTTGATCATTGCCATATGATCAAACGCGTCTCTTTATTCGTCCGGTTGCTCATCCCCTTTGTCAATATTAATTAAACCAGTTGTTTAATTAATACCCTGCATCTTGCACAAAGGCCCTAAAGTATTTAATTTAATACTTTACCCCTTTTCCTCCTCTAAATTAAATAAATATACCCTTTTATTTAATTTAGTCATATTCCCCTTTTAAATTAAAATTCATTTTTAATTCCTCTTTTCTCTCTCATAGTCACATCCTCCAACTTTTGCAAGTTGGTCTCTAATCCATTTTAATTACTTCATCTTCTTCTAATTAACTAGGGTTAGCATGTGCACACCCTTAATCATCATTAAGGTCACATCCTCCATAATTTCCCACTTGCTTCTAATGAGTCATTAGTCCATCTAACTGAGTACTTGCACAACCTTAATCAGTTGATTAGCCTAACCTAATCCTCCCCCCACTTATGGCATGTGTCCTTAAGTCAACCTTATTAAAGGCTTTCTCCTTTTGGACAAGGCACTCCACTTCCCCATGTGAATTTTTAATTCACCTTTTAATCCCCCAAGGCACCCAAAATGAATTTTTAATTCCTTCACTTCTCCCCACATGTCCTTCACTTATTCTTTATTCTTTTCCATCTCCCCATGAGAATATTTGAGGAATTTTTAATTCCTCACATGTCCTCTCACCCACATGGGGACAAGGACCTCCTTTATGAGGAGATCTTGTCCAATCCCAAGGTACTTTGTACCCCTCTCCATGTCATGTCCTTCTCCTTCCACCTCATGTCCACTTCACCTTTTAGGGCTATCTCACATGCCACATGTTAAGATGTGAGGGCTTGTGAGTTCTCAACTCACCTTAGCTCTACATCTTGATATTTGGTGGCTCAATCTTGACCCTCCATTTCCCCTAGGAATTCTCAAAAATTCTATAAATACCCCCTCTTTTCTCTCATTTGGGGGGAGATCATTTTGCTAGCCAAACTCTTGCAATTTTGTTTCTCAACTCTTACTTAGCCATTTTCTTGTTTTCATCCACTTGCACTTATCCTCACGACACCATTTAGCTTGCATCTACTTGCCATCCAAGGAGCATACACACCAAAGATTGAAGGGCCAACCAAAGGATCGATTCAATGCAAGGTATAAGGTTCTATTTCGTTGCTTTTTATCTTCCTTTGTTTCCAACTTAGGCTAATCTTGAGGTGTAGGTTGTTTTAGTTGTTTATTTGCACTCTTTTACTTGTTGCTTGTTTTCTAACGCTCACATTCGACCTATCACAGATAGTACCAACCAATTAGATCTACAACATATAGGATTATTACAATTTGTTCATCAAGAACACAAATCAATGTTACATCTTACTCTACAACTGCTCAAATTTCTGTTGCTACCATAGCAACTCTCTTCTCTACTTAGCACACCTCTGCTCTGCCCTATTCTTCTCCTTTTCTATTAGTGCATTCTCTATCTGCCTCAATGCAACCTCATACACCTTTTGTAGCTCTCTCTTTTCTTTTCAGTGTATTCTTTATTCACCTCACGAGCCTAGAATGCCTTCTACTGTGTGTACTCTCTACTCACACAGTTACCACACCGATCAATGTTTTGATCATCTTTTTTGTGTAGTTGCTGACCAATGGTGATTTCCTTAGGACTCTCTACCATGTTCAGATCTTCTATTAGGGTTCTAGGATATCTTCTTCACTACAATACATCTGCATTGAGCCGCACAACATTTAATTTTATTGTAGAGAATGTTCTAAGAATAACAATCTACAAAATCCTAAGATCAAATATGCATTTAATTTATTCTCCTATTCATTCACTCTAATATGATTTTCTTCATTTTTGGAAATTTGTGCCGCTGTTGAGCAAATCAAATCTTCATCGACATTGGTCACAAGTGCAATTGAATGAATTAAATTCATTCACTTAGTTGATTTCTAGTTGAAACCCTATTTACACGGACTTAGTCGTTTGATATCTTCACATTTAAAACTGAGTCGTTGATCTTGTCTCTTCACACCATGATCCTACGTTCCTTGTTCATCATCACATCTTTAAATCATCACCGTCATATGAGCCTTTCTTTAAATCTCCATCGTTGATCATTTCCATCACATATTGCTCCAACTTTTGAGTCGCCACCATTCAATCACGCGATGCGAGTAACCTCGACGATGACTGTTAGATCATCCACCCTCCAAATCTACACGGTTGATTTCCATTCATTGAACATCGATGTAACTCATATGGATTCATATCTCATTCTCGTGATATGAAAACATTCAACGATCATCATTAGATCAATCTCCAAACTATTTGCACCATCCTCCACTATATCGTTGGCAAGGGACATGAGCCCATAGAATCCTAGTGGGATGGTGGGCTATTGCCGCTTGTTCACTTTGATGTCACCTTCTTCCGTTCATTGCCCATCGCGAGAAACATTCTATCACTTCACAATTGTGATGTGAAGCAACTGAGCAATAAGTTACCATGTGTCTACCGGACCCACCAAATGCTTTTTCCTCCATTTGATCAAAACACCGTTTGATCTCCATCATTCCCCACTCTCCTATGAGGCATAGATGGGGTCCCACCACAGGTCCCATGGGCTAGCGGGCACCGTTGGATCTTCAACGTTTGATCACAGTTGATGAACACATTCCATCGCACATCGCTAAACCATGAACCCACTTCAAAAATATTTCCTTGATGCATGGGACCTTAGCAATAGCCATCAAATGTGAAATCATTGAGCATGCACCATTCGATCTTCTCAAAGGATGCAACCGTGACACCAACCAGAAGACTAGGTAAAGGCGGTCACAACATAACTTTGATGACATAAGTTTATGACTTATGTGACCTACAACCTCCAACAAGCAGTCAACGATATATTAGAGAATCTGTTAAGGTGCCATGATTGCAACCCTAGGGTTTAACCAGTAAACCCTAATTCTAACTGAGGAAACATAATTTATTTTTGGGTGCATTATACATCCTCTGGACCTGCTCATCACATTTCTGAGAAGCTCTCAAAAAACCCATGTCAAATCTGGCCTTTGATTTTACTTTTGGACACCAGAAGAATTCATTGCAACACCATGACACAGTTGCATGACAACAATGCAACATCCTGAGCAACTTTGGCAACTTACACTCCATCTTCCAAAATTAGATCCACAACATACCATATCTCTCCTTAGACATCAATGACAACATTTTGACATCAATGCCAATACACCCTTCATATAGGATCAATTCCATCTCACTTCTAATCCCATTTTGACATCAATGACAACAATATGCTAACAAACTTCGCTTGGTCCTATGTTGACATGCCTGGATTAGACCCATCCTTAGAGGTGCATCACTTGATAGTTTTTCCAGGATCAAAACTAGTGAAACAAAAGCTTCACAAAATGCATCCGCAAATAAAACTTTTGGTTAAGGTGGAGCTACAGAAACTCCTGGATGTCAGTTTCATTAGACTGATTGATTATCTTGAGTGGGTATTGAATCTTGTACCAATTTCTAAACCCACTAGGGGCATAAAGATTTGTACTGACTTTAGAGATCTTAGTAATTCTTGTTTGAAAGATGACTTTCCCTTACTGAACATAGACATCATAGTGGATTTAACATGTCACAAAATGCTCTCCCTCATGGATGGTTTTTGAAGATACAATAAAATTAAAATAGCTCTAGAAAACCAACACAAGACCACCTTTGCTTGTTTGTGGGGAACTTATCATTGGAATGTCATGCCGTTTGGGATAAAAAATGCAGGAGCTATCTATCAAAATTGCTATTTTTCATGACATGTTTCACATCACCATGGAGGGTTATGTAGATGATCTAGCAAAATCCTGAATAAGACAAGGTCACTTGGATGTCCTAACACACATGTTTGACAGGTTAGAAGAGTATAAGGTACGCCTCAATCCGAAGAAATGTGTTTTCGATGTCACATTAGGGAAGCTACTAGGATACATTGTATCCCAAAGAGGTATAGAATTGGATCCTGCTAAGGTTAAGGCCATTATAGAAATGCCTCCACCAAAGACATTGAAACAAATCCATTGCCTCCAAGGTAAACTTTAGTCAATCTAGAGATTCATGACTCAACTAGCTAACAAGTGTCATACTTTACACATCTGCTCCACAAAGATGTCACCTTTAAATGGGAAGAGAAGTTCAAACAAGATTTTCAATAGATTAAGGACTATTTGGCATCACCTCCTATTTTAACGCCTCCTCTACCAAACAAACCATTGATCCTTTACATATCAACAACTTCAGTGGCTCTAGTCACTTTATTAGCACAACATGATGAGGCTGGTAAAGAAAGTTGTATATTATATCAGTCGCACATTGGGATATGAACTAAATTACACACCTATGGAGTAGGCTTGTTTAGCCGTTGTATTTGCATCACAAAATCTTAAACATTATATGCTTAACTAACAAATCAAGCTCATCTCTAAAGTGGACCCGTTGAAATATCTTTTGTCTAAGGAAGCCCTAACTGGTCGAATGGTGAAATGGGTTATGATCGTTAGTGAATTTGACATACAATATGTTGACATAAAAGCAATCAAGGGACAAGTGATAGTGGATTAGTTGGCTAAAGAACCTATTGAAGACCACCATCCTTTGATATAAAAATTTTCGGATGAAGGAATCCTTGTGATGAATCAAACAAATTGATGGAAATTTTACTTTGATGGATATCACACCCAACATGGATCAGGAGTTGGCATTCTCTTTTTTACATCTCAAGGAGATAGTATACCCAAATCATATAGGATCACCTTTCCTTATACTAATAATATAGCAGAGTACAAAGCATTGATCACTGGATTAAGAATGGAAGTTGAATGGAAAATAAAGGAAGTACAAGTCTATGGTGACTCACAACTAGCAATCTGAAAAGTGAATGATGAGTACCAAACCAAGGATGATAAATTGATTCATTACAAAAGAATGGTAGACAATTTCAAGCAGTATTTTTTAGTCATTCTCTTTGAATAAATACCAAGAATCAATAATAGAGCTACTAATGCTATGGCTACTATTGGTTCTCTTCTGGACATGCCGCAAAACAATCATAAATGTGAATTTCTTGTGGAGTAGTTACTTATACCTGCATTTGAGAATTTGAAATCATGTGCGATGTTGTTGGTCCCGAATGACCCTTGTATAATGATATCTATGCCTATCTTCAACATGGAACCATACCCCTTAACCTTACTAGCAACCAAAAGAAAACCTTTATTTGATGAACCTCACACTTTACCATTCTTGGTGATACTCTATATCGATGAAGTCTCGATGAAACATTGCTTAGATGTCTTAACCCTGAAGAGGCATTGACTGCCTTGTAGGAAATACATGAAGGTGTTTGTGGGTTGCATTCTAGTGAACCTAACCTAGTAAAGAAACTACTAAGGATTGGATACTACTAGCCTATGGTGAAACAAGAAGGTAATTAGTTTGCTAAGAAATGTCTTCAATGCCAACAACATGGTGATTTTATTCATGCACCAACATAGGAGTTACACTTGATCACTACACCATGGTCCTTTTCACAGTGGGGACTCAACCTCATGGACAAGATACCCCCTACCTCATCAAATAGACAAAAAATTATTATAACTGTCACAAAGTACTTTATGAAGTGGATATAAGCCGTACCCTTAACCTATATCACAGGAAAGAAAACAACTAAGTTCATCCTAAACTATTTTGTTTGTCGCTATGAAATACCTCAAACCATAGTCACTGACAATGGAATCCTTTTAAGAATCAAGACGTTCATGACCTTTGTGCTAAGTTCCACATCCAACACTGCTTTTCCACCCCGTACTACCCCAAGGAAATGACCAGGCGAAAGCCTCTAATAAAACCATCCTTAAAATACTCAAGAAGACAGTTAATGAAATTGACTGTGGCTGGAACTTCCAATTAAATTCAGCTTTGTGGTCCTATTGAACTAGCATCTGTACACCTACTGGCACTACCCCTTTTCCCCTAATATATGAAACTGAAGCTATCTTGCCTATAGAGGTCAAAATTCCTTCCTTAAGGGTATCTTTGTAGAATCTTGTCAACAATGAAGAATATTGAGTATCTAGACTACAAGAGATTGAGTTATTAGATGAGAGACGTTTGAGTGCTCTCAACCATCTTCAAGCATACCAAAATTGTCTCAAGCATAGTTTCGATAAGAGAATCAATAATAGGAACTTTCAAGTGGGTGACCTAGTCTTGAAGGAAAATCAAAAGATTCAACTTAATCAAGAGGGTAAAGGAAAATTTGAACCGAATTGGTTAGGACCCTTTGTGATCACCGCACACTATGGCTCAGGCACATATCAGTTGGCTACCCCTGAAGGTGAAAATTTGGAAAAACCTATCAACATTAGCCATCTTAAGAAGTTCTACACCTATCCTATCGAAAGATCCTAGCAAAAAATCAAAAAAGAAAAAATAATAGAAAAATATCGAAAAATAGTAAAGAGAAACAAATGGTCCTTTAAGTGAAAACCACTTCTATGGCACTTCTAGGACAAGCACCATGGTGAAAACATGGAAAATAGGTGCCATGTTTGAATAAGCTCCACCTCATCATCTATCAAATCTTCTCTTCACCCATCCATTCCATCCATCCATGTTATAATAAACGTGCGTCCAACCATGGTGTGATCACTTGTTAAGTATCTATTTTTGTCTTATTATCACTATCCTCCATCCGTATTATCCCATCTATCCATAATAAATATAAATCATATACCTAATGGGGACATCCTCTTGAACCTAATAGACAGATTTGATCCTTGTTCATATCTCAAGTCGTGCATAATCTCAAAAAACCCAAAAACATCCAAATATCCTACAAAATCCAAAAACATCCAATTATCCTTGAAAATACAAAAATATTACTAAATTGTCAAAAACATCGAAAACATAATTAGCCATCCAAGTATGAGCTAATATCCCAATCCAATAATCAAACTACAAAGCCTCTATGTAGTTATGTAGGCAAGGTCATCTTCGATGAGCCCTCAAGGCATTAGGTTAGTCCCCTAGGTCATGTTCTTTGAGTTTAAATATCTTCAAAAAACTAAAAAAATCAAAATATCTTCAAAATACCAAAAACAACCTCAAATAACCTCAAACACACAAAAACATTAAAAAAATCTCAAAAATACCCTCTCTGTCATCGCCTATTTGCAAAAAACTATCCATCCATAATAAACTTATCATCACCCTCAACCTTTGACAAAGTAATCAAAGCAAACATAGCAACTACCAAAATCTAGAACATTCATGCAAGAATCATGGAAAAATTGATCATTATTAGATAAAACAATGCCTAAATATCAATTTCCTATCAATCGTCACCATGACCATCAACATCCTAGCATGAGCCTTAATGGATATATCATTCCTACAATGGGCACCATCGACAAATAACATCTCTAAACTACAAACATCTCTGGCTAGTGATATGACAATTTTGTTCGTCTATTTTGGTCTTTTCTCTTGATTTATCTTATTGTCTTATTTTGATGGCCTCTCGAGGATTTCTTAAAAAATATTTAGAGAGGAAGGAATGAGGCATGGTCATTGATTTTTTATGCCATGTTTGTTGGATATTCTTGTAATACGACCATGGAAAATACTTGCCTTGTGTGTGTGAAGTCATTTTAGGGTACCATAAAGTGGCCTTGTATGTCAGGTTCTCCATACCTCTCTGTGCACTAGTTCAATATGCTTTGAACTTCTAAACCATACACTCATAACAAGGTTTCCATATGTCTGGTATGAATATGAATACTCCTCTTGTTTGTAGAATCAAAGTTCACATAATAGATACAAAGCCACCTTGGTTCTTCAGACCTTGGTGCATCGTTTCTTTTTGCTACATTAATAAGGATTTCTATGATGAAATTACTTAGTTTCCCCCCCAAAAAGAAAAAGCATATTCATCACGTTTTTCATACAATATCAAATATTATCAAATCACTATCATTCACATCCACATTCAAAACAAATGAATTTTCAACAAATTGGATCAACATCATTTATTCTTCTATCATCTAATCTCTCTCTCTATCTATTCTTCCTACTGACATTAATCTCATGCATCCTACATTCATAACATCATTAATATCGCATGCATCCTGCATACAAAAAATCATTAGTTATGCATTCATCCATCATATATCATCCACATCATATAGCATTTAGAAATCATGCATATCATCAAAATATCATGTCATCACATCTTGCATCAACAAATCATTAGCATCATCATAATCTCATAATCATCAATGCATCCATAATCATATCATAATCATGCATCATTATATCATAATCATCACCATTCATAACATCAATAGAAAGCATACACATCAGTAGTCGCATCAAAAAAATCCCATCTCATATAGATATCATAAAAAATGTAAATGCCATGGAACATCATCATCTGTCACATGCATGATACACATCTATACATCAAAAATAGATATGTACATGAGGCTCAAAAGGCTGATGAATGTACATACATCATAAATATGTCTAGGTCAAAGGTACATAAAAATATATGTACAATGCATATCCACTCATGTGCTCCTCTCTATCAAGAGGAGGTTGATTAGGAGGTGGCCTCATCTATTGCTCTTTCTCTTCATGTCTTGGAAACCTCTATGTGTGTTGATTGTGGGCTAGAGACCTGTGTGGCTGTAAGATATGTCTTTGTGTTGGTTGGGAAGAATGACCAACTAAGCCTCCCTCTGATCTGCTAGAATCTGTTGTAGTAGCAGTCCTAGCTGTGAACATTGGCTGCCTCCACTCTTGTTGGACAACTACCTCATATAATGTCTAGTAATATGTGTCCTCTTGTACGAGGCACTCTCTCTCATGTATATTCTTGTCCATGGTCAGCATGGACCCCTATGCAATCTCTAGTTGGATGCATTGACCATGCTCAGTGTCTCTCTCACCAATAGCGACATATCTCTTTGTTGTAACTGTTGCAACTTGTGCCTCAACAACTTGTTGAAAAGCAATCTCTTCATCCTGCTCCGATGCCCTCAAATCCCTATCAACTATTGGTCCCTCTGGGCAGTCCTATGTAAAACTTAGGCCTTGAACCGATCTCGCTTTGTGTAGTACCCATCATGATCTCTACACGCCTAATCTCTCTTTGATAAAGAGAGAGCCTGTCAAACATCTGCATCCTGTCTATCTCTGTCTCCTCCTACCCCCTCATCTCAAGGAGGGTCCTACTATTGTTTTTCTTGCTAACCATCATGCTGTGGTGGCTACTGTGGCTAGTCTTGCTAAGGTGGCTGCTGAGCTACATGCGTAATAACCTACCTAACCTCCTCCTCTACCCTCTATATCATATCCTGAGCTCTACCCAGCTCCCCCTTTGGCTGTCTACTTTGACCACCCACTGCTCTTGGTCCACTTGGAGGGTGTGTGAACCATAATGGCTATCTCTGGAACCACCAAGCTGTGTAATTAGGAGTAGTCCCAGGATCGTCTGGACCACCTATCCATCCCCACAACTGTGGAACTAGATGAGCTACCTCTCCCAAGGCAATATTAGGCACAATTGTGCCTTCCCAATACATGATCTCTCTAGTCATCTGAATGAAAATATCATGGTAATCATTTGTGGGAACTACTTACTACTCTCTAAACTTTCTCATAACTCAATCTAACAGGTATCAATCAATGATGTGTGTGGTATGGCCTATAAGCTATCATGTATGCTAATGAAAGGTCAAATACATATGATCATCAGACTACACCTCAATCTAAAGGTAAGGAATCCAAATGAACTCATCCATATCATCAAAAATCCCCCTCCAATAATTTTGTCTCTGTGTAAGCTGGCTATCATACCTATAAACCAATGGATCTCTTAGAGCTCTATCTAACTCGCTGATAGGCCAAGTGATTGCAATCTACTCCCAGGCCCATACATGAAGAAGTGTGACCCTTGTTGATAAGCTAGTTGTTGACCTATAGCATACCTGGTGAATATCATGGTACAAGTGTGTGAGGATGCAAGGTCACCATGTATAGATAATCCCCTCAATCACATATCCCCATCCGATGGAGAATCCTAGTGAACTCGTATCTAGAATCAAAGGTCCCATAATTAGTGCATCTAAACATAATACAATTTGGGGGACATGACCATAATATGGTCGCAAGTCAAGTTATCCATCAACGATATCAAGTTGATCATCAACGATATCAAGCTGATCATCATCGATAAGTCTCTCCATATATGCAATACCTGCATCCATGTCATAGATAACTCGGGTTCCCTCAGGATGTGTCAAACATTCTCTAATGTGATAGTGCACTCCCTTGTGAGGTGGAATGTAGTAGTGTCTGATCACCATCTCTCCACCAGTGTAGTCATCATCGCTTGATGTGCTCGAATATCAAGCATATAGATGATGTGGAATAGTCCAACCCAACCAAGAACTAAACATCCAACTCTCCTAATCAAGTGAATCGGTCCATAATGCGAGGTCTCTGCTCTCTGGAGTTGATAGGGTGAAGTACTGCCTTAAATCAAGAAGCCAATGATGTCAATTTTGTAAAAATATGGTAAAAATCCTAAGTGCTTAACCTAAAAGAGCAAACATGTCGATGCATAATAGTCAGATGCAGGCCATTTTTCAAAAGTGTCAATCCCCCAAATTCAAAAGTGAACTTGTCCTCAAATGTGTTGCTACTGGCCCGTCGCTTCAATGCAAACACACCAACCCTCTTCAAAGGTGTTACTTCATTGCAAAGGAATCAATCCACAATTGCAAACGTACCCTATCGGGTTTCCAAAGCGTCGATCTGTAGATCGACACATTTGTTTTCCTACCTTTGGCTAGTAATAAATGCACTAAAAATCACATCAAAGCTTAAATTAAAGGCATATTACTGTTGGGCCCACTCCTGTTGGCCTCTAGAACTGACAAACTTTGTCTGCATGGTGTGGGGCATGAGGCACATGAGCCATTGCGAAGAGTGGTCCAAGTGTTAAGAACTCTCAAGGGAGAAGATAATTTCTAAAGCTGAGTGTGCAAATGAGGATGTTGTGAGATTAATTTCCTATATATTACTCCAAAAACATAGGGTTTTGCATGTGACTATCCTACTAGATCATTTTTCGAGCCTCATTTTTAATCCTGATAATTTTTTTGTGACCCCTAACGCCTTGTTTTCATCCTCCTTTCATTTGAACCGGTTTTGAACTCTTGTCATGAGGCTAACTCAATTTTTTTTTGGCCAACCTTCGGAGGGGGAAGCCTAGCATCTGATCATTCTTTTTTCATTGGAGCATAGTGGGGCATCATAATTTTTTTTTTTTTTTTGAGTAGCGATTATCTTTGAAACAACGTAACAAGTACATTGTGTCAAAGAATGGCAAATGTAGACATGCAAAAATGCCTAACTCGTATCACACATCCCTGATCTTGCATTTTTCATCATTTCCATCATTAACATTGCATAATTTATCATTTTCATCACTTGCATCATTGATTCCCATTTTAACATCATTTCTCATTAATTATCCCAATTTCCTCTATTAATTAAATGATTTTGAATTATTTAATTAATTCACCATAATTCATTAATTTCCTCTTATCACCCCTAATTGAATAATTTTTAATCATTTAATTAGCCATAATCTAATTTTCTTCTAATGTCTCATGATTAAATAATTTTTATTATTTAATTATCTAATTCCTTCCCACTTGCATGAAATATTCTTTTTTAACAAGGAATATCTTAATCCTTCATAATTAAAATAATCTTGAATTATTTAATTGTTCTAATTTCCCTTTTAAAGGCATATTCCCATGGAATATTCTTTTTCAAAATATCTCAAAATATTTGAACTTCCTCATTCATCCTTAATCCTTCATTTTTTTGATCCAATCTTCACCTTTCATTTCAAAACATCTTAAACCAATTTCCTTAAATTGTGGAGATAATTTGAGTTCAAATTAATCTTGATTCTTCATCCTTGATCTACTCTCATCCATTGATCTCAAGATCTATTCTCAACTGTTGATCTAAATGTTGAAAATCTATAAAACATCCTTCATTCCTCCATAATCAACACCTAGAATTCTTGAGCACATTCATATCATTTGAGCAATTTATCATCATCTAGGTCATCATTTATGCTTTTGCTTTCATGGGAGCTAATGATTTGAGCAATCCAACACCATTCACCATTCAAAATGGAATGAGAGGTTTGCACTTGTTTGGTTTTCATGTTTTGAATTGGGTTTTCATTACTATATGCCGATTTCTAATGTTGTTTGCATTCAATTCCATTTGTAAGTGGGATTTGATCATTTTCTTGATTTGGGTATTATAAATTCTAACCCTTGATCAAATAATTCATGTTTCATTTCCATTTTCCACTAACCCCATTTCA
>VDFB02210668.1:0-22700 GCA_007258455.2 Sequoia sempervirens | reverse complement strand
CCATGATCTTTTAAGGTCAAAAGAAGTCACCCAGATCATCCAAGGCATTCATTCTTGGCGTTTGCCTGCTGGCGCGACAGTGAAACAAACAAATTAATCATCTGAGGGACAGATCACAAGCAGCTGCTGATAAAGCAAAAAGAGGCAGTTGAGGAAATATCAGGAAACCACAGTTAACGGCGAGGTTCTAAGAAAAAAGAGCCTTTTCAAAAGAAAGGCTACCTTTTTTTTGGACCTCCAGATGCTGATAAATGACAAAAGGCTTCCCAGGATAACCTTCTCAGCCCAAGTGGATCTCGGAAACGCAACTGCAAGCATCAACATCTGACAGAGCATTCAACGGATAATCTAGATCAAAGTAGGCAACATTTCGGATGAAGATGATCAGGCCAAAAGGTAAAAGCGCCCTTTTCAAGGAGGGGCGCCCTTGAATAAAGGAACCCTAAAATGAGATCCAGGTTTTCTAAAGTCAGTCATTTTTGGCAGAACAGAGCTGGGTACCTGATGAGACATCAAGTGAAATCATCTGACTCTTCGATCAACGAGAAATCCAGATCAAAGCACGAGAGGCCATTTCAAAAGGCTGAAGAACAGAGTTTGAAAATTCACCAAGGCATTAGCAAAAGAGCCTTTTCTTGGAAAAGGCGCCCATTCTTTTGAAGCCCTAAACTCAGCTTTTCATCATCATGCCTCCCAGGCACTCCTCTTCAGGTCAACTCTAGCTCAACAGTGAATGTGTCAGCATCATCTCAGGATCAACAGATCAAGCCAGATTTAGGATCAAACTGAGGTTGTTCGAGAGAGAAAATAATAAAGAACTTGCAAAAATCAAAAGGGACGCCTTGAAGAAGTCAAAGGTCAAGTTGTTGACTAAAGTCAAGATATTTTGAGCAAAACTTGGCTAAAACACTCCACGATCAGTGGAAATCACCTTTTTGAACTTTAGATCAAGCCAAAATCACTTTTGATCGTGAGTTAGGTCCCCAAACTTGTGGATCTAAGGATTGAGTCTATGTAATCAAGGTGAAGGCGTCCTACTTCATTATTTCGTTGCAGGTTGATGATCAAGAACAGCCACAAGCTCTCAAGGACGCCATTTATAGATCTGGCCAAGGTTTTCATCCGTTCTTCGATATTTCTTGCAGATCTAAAGCAGAAGAAGATTGCTACTCTGAGGTTGGATTCAGAGACGGATTTTCTCAGAGAATCAGATAAAAAACTTCCAATCCATCTTCTGTCTACTTCCTCTCTTCTTGTCTTAGGTTTTCTTGCACATTTCAAAAAGGTGGCAGGCTACATCAGATCAGATCAATTGGGTAGATCCAGCATAATTTTCCAGAGAAACCCATCTCGTCAAATTTCCGAAAATCAGCATACTTGTTGCCCCTATTTTTGGGGGTTTTTCCGAAAAAGTTTCAGAATCAAAATTCTGAGGCACTAGGTTTGTTCAGCATTGAAGCACTTAACAAAAACCCATGTGCTCTGGATTTTTCTGAAAAATACTTCAAGCAGTGGCTATTTTCAGTGGGTTTTTTCGTAGTTGTCCGAACACGCCCGCGGTTTACAATAACAGCGAAGTTCTTCGGCCAAAATTTGACAATTTGAAGCCCTTTGACTCGGCACTGAACAACTAGACCTTGCACCAGCACCTCTCCAACCAGATCTTACACACATTGTTGGAGAGCAAACGGACATCACCAACAGTCTGCAGATCTTTATCTTTGAAAAGAATACATCTCCCGCTCAGTGGAGACCTGCAGCAGTTACTCTGGACGAAGAAGTAAGAAAGACTGATCTTGCAGCAAAAAGACCAATATTACCATCTCCCGCGTGGTAGTAAGCACCTTGACTTGCCAGCTGCGAAGAGATCATTCCAAGCACGAAGCCGCCAAAGTTACCAAGAGCAATAGCTTGCGCAAGAAGAGATGTCGTGTCATCAAAGCATTGAATATCCGGAGACGGAAGAAGTCAACACATAGATCAAGGAGCTGTTGACCAGAAATGGTGAAATGAGAAAAGCTATAAATGCACCAAAGAAGGACGTCCTACCCTCCAAGTGGCATTTATGATACTTGAGTTTGACTTGATGCCTCTTTCGAAGTCAACTCAAGAAGGCATTAAATGTAGTTGGAGTTAACTTGATGTCCCTTTCCAAGTTAACTCCATATCCATTAAATCATGCATTGTCAGATCCCACTGATTAAGGATGTCTAATTGGCTTCCATGATTTGTGGATCTTAGATCTCCACTAAATGGGTATGTCTTGGCTTTGAGGGATACTTTCATTAAAAGTTCACCTTTAGTTTATTTTCACCAATCAAGTAGTTTCCAGCTGACTCAAGAGTTTACTTTCGCTAACTGAAGCAGTTTTCCGCTTAACCTTGTTCCCTTTTAGGAATAAATCTTGCTAATTGATCGCAAGAACTCATTGTTAACTCAAGGAGATTTTGCCGTCTACCCTTTGAGTTCTATAAATGTTGCTCAGCTCATTATTTGTTTAACTTTTACTTGCTATGCAAAATTGCTGGGCGCCTATTGTTGCCAACAGCTTGAAAGCTGATATTTGTTCACTCTTGGATGAGAAAGTTCGTTGGACGCATTGTAATTGTGCATGATTGCCTTTGCTTTTCCAACTTTGTAGTTCCTTGATGAAGCATTGAAGAAGAATATCAGAAGGCGCTTGCATTTTGATCATCGTATTTGAGTTATGTCTACGTCTTGTGTCTAATAGCTTGTTGTCTCATTTCCCTCCTCGGATAGGAGTCCCTCCTCCTTGGATATTTGTTATTGACAGTTATCGTTTGATGTTGTTTAATGTATTGACTTCCACGCTATACTTCGGATAGGAGTCCCTCCTCCTTAGCAAGCTCGTTGGCCAAGGCATCGTGATTTTGTTGTTTCTAGTAAACTATTTCTTAAGCCCATACCTCGGATAGGAGTCCCTCCTCCTTGGCAGGTCTCAGATCTAGTTTAATGTAGAGCCGCTTGTTTGTACCGCTAACCTTTTATCCCTATTATTATACTGGTGAGTTCGAGCTCCTCGTCATAATTCTCGAGGCGCACCAGTGATCCAACCAATCCATTCCCCCGCCCTTTACCCTCATGCTCATACCTTGAAGGTATTGGATAGATAGGAAGCTTAAGTTAGTCAGAAGTTGAGATCTCAAGTAGAACCGTGAGAAAAGCGAAGCATTTACAAAGATTGTGCTTGTGCACTTTTGTGTTCCACAATAAGCATAAAAAGATAGGAACTTTAGTTAACATTTCCCTTACTTACGCATTGCTCCCAGCAGAGAGGGACTTCTTCTCTTTAAATAACTAAGAAGTGTTGCAAAACATTTGAAATAGCTGAACGTTTACAATCAGCACTCCATAGGTGCTAATTTAAACGCCAACAGTTTTCTGGCGCCCACCGTGGGGCAACGAGGCATCAAACTTCAAGAAAAGCTAAACGCTTTTATGTCACGGGAATGATCCTCTGGCATCCAATTGCATGATCCATGCATGAAGCAATGGATGGTAACAATAACAATGCCGGCAAGAGGCGTCCGCCTTCATTACCTTGGGGTAATAGTATTGGACCTTTGGCTTTTCAGGTAAATCATGAATTACCTAAAGGGTCAAGGAAGCACTTTCCCCAATTTCATGGCGATGGAAGTCAACACCCAGATGAACATTTTGCTGCATTCACAACGGCTTGCGCCATCTTGCATGTGCCACATGAAGACATCGCAGTGCGTCTCTTTGTGGAGACTCTTGTTGGAGATGCTGCTGAGTGGTTCAGTCACCTGAAGCCAGGTGTTATTACAAGCTGGGAAACTATGAGCGAGAAGTTTTTGGCGAGATTCAAGCCCGCTGAAGACAATCATATGTTGTTTGCCCAGCTCGCAAATTCAAAGATGGAACACAATGAACACATGAGGGAATTTGTATCAAGATTTAATCGTCTTGTTACAAGAATTTCTTCTACGCTCGATCCATCACCAGAGATCCTGATAAGCTGTTTCATAAATGCTCTTCCATCAGAGATTTCCTTCTTCCTGAAGATGGCAAAGGAAACAGAGTTGAAGAGTGTGCAAGAACACGCCATCATGTTGGAGGATAATATGATCACTTCCGGCTTGATGAAAACAGATTCTATCAGATCTCTAGCTCAGCAACCGTACCAGCCAAAGAGAGACAATCTTCAGCCACGGTTGCCAACACCTCCATCAAAACCAATGTTTGAAGCTGCACACAGTGCAGTGTTTTGCTGTTTCCATGACAGTGATGAACATACCGGATCCACGTGCCCCGAGAATCTGAGAATGAACCAAATCATGGGATATGCTGAAGCTGCTCCCAGTTCTAGTTTTGTACCAACAAGTTCGAATGTTGTCTTACCACAGACGGACAACTTCGATGGCGACTCCGCAACGGGAAACTTCGAACCCGTTATTAAAGAAGAAAAAGAAGCATACCGTCAGTATTCTCTTGCGGTGAATCATGAAAAATTTTCAACGCCTGTGACTACACGTGTTCAACACTTGAAAGCACAGAAAGAAGAGGAAGAAAGATGGAAATCAAACGAAAAGGGTGAAGAGGTGCCTTCCACTTCCAATCCCAGATCTTCACAGAAGAATGCTGTGCCAGTTGCTCAAGAGACGTCTTCAGCAAATTTTGACATCGTAGCTTCCATGATGAAGAACAAGGTACAAATCTCTCAACTGGAATATCTTCAGGACCATCCAGAACAAATAGATCAGATTCTCAATGTTGTGAAGAAGCAGGCTGTGCTCAAGTCATCTGTTCCAGCAGGAGCAAAGGCTGAAGTACGTCCCAGTAATTATGTAACTCTGGCAGAGATAGAAACTAAAGATCAAAACATTGCTTGTTCTAAAAAGAGACTGACAGAGGACACAAGGTCATGGACAACACAGTTCGATGGAGGTTGTTCAGATACAAGTTCAAAAGCAGGGGAAGTGATCATCTCCCCTAAAGGACAATTGCACTCACCAGTGAAATTGGAATTCACTGAGGCTGAGAAAGAGGTGCTTTTATTAGGCCTCAAAGATGCCGAAGACATGGGAATCAAATTCCTATGTATTAAAGGCGATCTGGAGCTAATTTGTGAGCCGGTCAATGGATATTTTCAGGTCAGCAAAGATCACCTACGGCATTATAGAAATCGAGTTTGGAACTCGATCAACTGGTTTGAAGAGTTCAACATCCCGAAGATGAACTATAGCGGAACTAATGCCTCAGGGGTATCAGCTTTCCCATTTGCATCATATTCTGAATTTTGTCAGAGTACTTTTGCTTGGATATATGAATACCTGAGAATCTTCATCCCAGAGGGATTGTCTCCTGTAATTCCCATCAGAAAAGAAGTAAAGCCTTTTAGGCAGAAGCAGCACCGATGGGAGGCTCTTCGCTCTGCCATGAAGCAGGCGATACTTGAAGCATTTCGTCCTTTTGGGGATGGGGTGAGTTCTTTGTAAAATAATTTTTCTTCGCTTTAACGTTATGTTGTTATGTTTTTCCCCGTTCTGTAAAGTATTGTCGTGTTTTAGGTGATTTCTTAGATGTTTTGTCGTAGGTGAATAAATTGGGGGAACCCAATAAATAAGGTGAACTCTATTTTAGGAATGTATGGAACCAAAGTCCTGACTCCGTTACCCAACTGATTATATATACTGGTCTACAAAACTTGAGATTCTCGGTTCTCCTATGCCGTAGGTATCCGACATGGTCACCAGACGGAGCCTATGTTGTACCCCAAATAAATTTTTTGGCATTCTGTGTAAATTGAGCTAAATCTTGTTAAAATGCCATGAAAGGTCTGTTTTAGGTCAAACCAATCATAGAATCTTGGTGGGTTTCTGTCAAGGAACACATGTACAAAATTCTGAAAAATTGAAAATTAGGGTTTTTTCCCCTATTTTCAGGGAAATCCCCGAAAATAGGACCTTCCCAGAAATGATTGAAAATGATTTTGATAGGGTTAAAAGGCTTCACGATCACATTGGTCAAGTCAGAATCATCAAAAGATAAGTTTTACTCTCGTGGGTCTATTTCTATTTTTCAAGAACAAAGTTAGGAGCTCCGCACCCATTAATGGCAGATTGGCTAGTACCAGGTGCTGAAAGCTAACCTTCGAAAGCTTCAACGACAACCATGGCGGAAAAAGGCCAGTCAAAAAATGATGCCGCTTTTGATGAAGGGGATTTTCAAAATGAAAAATGCTGAAAATTGACTAAGTCCGGGATTTTCAAAAATGAAAAAAATGCTGAAAAATTGACTAAGTCTGAGAATGCACACCTTGCTGCCAAGAGGAGGCTATGCAGTCAAATGCCTTAGTCATTTTCCCAAACATCCATACACGATGAACGTGAGACATGAAGAAATGGTGATCTTTGACGAATGAGTTTCCTGAAAGTGAAAAAGGTCAAAATTTGACTAACTCTGGAAATGTTACGAAGGAGAGATTGTTCACATGCTGAAAAGAGCCTTTTTCAAGCAGGGGCGCCCATGATCTTTTAAGGTCAAATGAGGTCACCCAGATCATCCAAGGCATTCATTCTTGACGTTTGCCTGCTGGCGTGACAGTGAAACAAACAAATTAATCATCTGAGGGACAGATCACAAGCAGCTGCTGATAAAGCAAAAAGACGCAGTTGAGGAAATATCAGGAAACCACAGTTAACGGCGAAGTTCTAAGAAAAAAGAGCCTTTTCAAAAGAAAGGCGCCCTTCTTTCTTGACCTCCAGATGCTGATAAATGACAAAAGGCTTCCCAGGATAACCTTCTCAGCCCAAGTGGATCTCGGAAACGCAACTGCAAGCATCGACATCTGACAGAGCATTCAACGGATAATCAAGATCAAAGTAGGCAACTTTTCAGACAAAGATAAATTTGCTAAAGGACAAAAGCGCCCTTTTCAAGGAGGGGCGCCCTTGAATAAAGGAACCCTAAATTGAGATCCAGGTTTTCTGAAGACAGTCATCTTTGGCAGAACAGAGCTGGGTACCTGATGAGACATCAAGCGAAATCATCTGACTCTCCGATCAACGAGAAATCCAAATCAAGGCACGAGAGGTCATTTCAAAAGGCTGAAGAACAAAGTTTGAAAATTCACCAAGGCATTAGCAAAAGAGCCTTTTCTTGGAAAAGGCGTCCTTTCTTTTGAAGCTCTAAACTCAGCTTTTTACCATCATGCCTCCTAGGCACTCCTCTTCAGGTCAAATCCAGCTCAGCAGTGAATGTGTCAGCATCATCTCAGGATCAACAGATCAAGCCAGATTCAGGATCAAACTGAGGTTGCTCAAGAGAGAAAATAATAAAAAACTTGCAAAAATCAAAAGGGACGCCTTGAAGAAGTCAAAAGTCAAGTTGTTGACTAAAGTCAAGATATTTTGAGCAAAACTTGGCTAAAACACTCCACAATCAGTGGAAATCACCTTTTTGAACTTTAGATCAAGCCAAAATCACTTTTGATCGTGAGTTAGGTCCCCAAACTTGTGGATCTAAGGCTTGAGTCTATGTAATCAAGGTATAGGCATCCCACTTCATTATTTCATTGCAGGTTGATGATCAAGAACAGCCATAAGCTCTCAAGGACGCCATTTACAGATCTGGCCAAGGTTTTCATCCGTTCTTCGATATTTCTTGCAGATCTGAAGCAGAAGAAGATTGCTAATCTGAGGTTGGATTCAGAGATGGATTTTCTCAGAGAGTCAGATAAAAAACTTCCAATCCATCTTCTGTCTACTTCCTCTCTTCTCGTCTTAGGTTTTCTTGCACATTTCAAAAAGGTGGCAGGCTGCATCAGATCAGATCAACTGGGTAGATCCAGCATAATTTTCCAGAGAAACCCATCTCGTCAAATTTCCGAAAATCAGCATACTTGCTGCCCCTATTTTTGGGGGTTTTTCCGAAAAAGTTTCTAATCAAAATTGAGGAACCGGCTTGTTCAAAGATGAAGCATGAACAAAACCCATGCTGTGATTTTTCCCGAAAAATACTTCTAAGCAGTATGCCATTTTCGTGGGTTTTTCGAAGTTATCCTAACACGCCCGTTTAAGGGCCAACAGCGAAGTTCTTCTTTCATTGCATCGACAATTTAAGGCCCTTGGACTCCAATTGAACAAACTAGACCTTGCACCAGCAACTCTCCAAACCAGATCTTACACACATTGCTGGAGAGCAAACGGACATCACCAACAGTCTGCAGATCTTTATCTTTGAAAAGAATACATCTCCCGCTCAGTGGAGACTTGCAGCAGTTACTCTGGACGAAGAAGTAAGAAAGACTGATCTTGCAACAAAAAGATCAATATTACCATCTCCCGCGTGGTAGTAAGCACCTTGACTTGCCAGCTGCGAAGAGATCATTCCAAGCACAAAGCCGCCAAAGTTACCAAGAGCAATAGCTTGCGCAAGAAGAGATGTCGTGTCATCAAAGCATTGAATATCCGGAGACGGAAGAAGTCAACACATAGATCAAGGAGCTGTTGACCAGAAATGGTGAAATGAGAAAAGCTATAAATGCACCAAAGAAGGACGTCCTACCCTCCAAGTGGCATTTATGATACTTGAGTTTCACTTGATGCCTCTTTCCAAGTCAACTCAAGAAGGCATTAAATGTAGTGGAGTTAACTTGATGTCCCTTTCCAAGTTTAACTCCACTTTCCTTAAAATCATGCATTGTCAGATCCCACTGATTAAGGATGTCTAATTGGCTTCCATGATTTGTGGATCTTAGATCTCCACTAAATGTGGATGTCTATTTTGGAGGGATACTTTCATTAAAGTTCACCTTTTAGTTTACTTTCAGTCAATTGAAGTAGTTTCCAGTTGACTCTTTGTTTTCTTTCAGTTAACTGAAGTAGTTTTCCAGTTAACTGCTTGTTCCCCTTTTTAGAGGGAATAAATCTTAAGCACTGATTGGCAAGAACTCATTGTTAACTCAAGGAGATTTCAGTTTCACCTTGAGTTCTATAACAAGAGCCTTGGGCTCATTGTTTGTTTAACTTTACTCTGTTATTCAAAATTGCTGCACCATTGTTGCCAACAGCTTTGAAAGCGAATACTTGTTCACTCTTGGATGAGAGTTCGTTGGATGATTGTAATTGTGCATGATTTCGTGCCTTTGCTTTCCCAACTTTTGTAGTTCGTTGATGAAGCATTGAAGAAGAATATCAGAAGGCGCTTGCATTTTGATCATCTTATTTGAGTTATGTCTACGTCCTGTGTCTAATAGCTTGTTGTCTCATTTCCCTCCTCGGATAGGAGTCCCTCCTCCTTGGCTATTTGTTATTGACAGTTATCGTTTGATGTTGTTTAATGTGTTGACTTCCAAGCTATACTTCGGATAGGAGTCCCTCCTCCTTAGCAAGCTCGTTGGCCAATGCATCGTGATTTTGTTGTTTCTAGTAAACTCTTTCCTAAGCCCATACCTTGGATAGGAGTCCCTCCTCAAGGTGTCCTCAGATCTAGTTTACCGTATAGAGCGTTTTCTTGTACCAACCTTATCCCGGTGTATACCCGAGAGTTCAGAGCCTCGGTCATATTCTCAGGAGATGGCGAATTCAGGTGATCCAACCAAACCATTCCCGCTCCTTTACCCTCATGCTCTATTTACCTTGAAGGTATTGGATAGATAGAAGCTAGATTAGTCGTAGTTGAGATCTGCAGAAACCAGAGAAAAAGCTTAGCTACGGCGCATTGTGTTTGTGCACCCTTGTGTCCTGCCGCTGAAGCATAAAAAGATAGGAACTTTAGTTACATTTCCCTTCCCTACGCATTGCTCCCAGCAGAGAGGGACTTCTCCTCTTTAAATAACGAAGAAGTGTTGCAAAACATTTGAAATAGCTGAACGTTTACAATCAGCACTCTAGAGGTGCTAATTTAAAAGCCAAGAAGTTCCTACCCTCGTGATAGACATTACACAATAATGAAGCTGAACTTGGTGTTACCTTTCAAGTTAACTCGATGTTGTCATCACATGCATATCTATTCCGGAAGACGGCTCATTTACTTGGAGTTTTATTTAGGTTTTGCTAACCGATGGTAGTCTTCCAAATTAACTTGGCTAATAAGGACTGCATGCTCGCGACAATTGTCCATTTTAGATTAGATGTTTCGCTTAATCCCGATGGTAGTTTTCCAGCTTAACCGTGATAGCTTTACTTTTATTAGGGTTGGCAGTCAATCTTGCATGCATTGCAAGATCAGGATGTCCTAAGGTGATTTTAGGGTTCCCTACACCTTGATGTATATAAATAAGAGCTTTTGCTCATTTGTAAATAACTTTGCTGAGAGAGAAAATATATGTCACTACCTTTGCCCCTGCCAATATTGCTCTTTGGTATTTGTTCATGGTTCGCTTATTACGATTAATTGTTATGCCACATGTGGTTTCAAGAAATTGTAATGGTGGATTCTTTCCATAGTTTAGATAAATCTGTTTTGTGTATATTTACCATTGTGATCAATCGCTATGCCACAGAAGCCAGAAATTACGGTGATAACTGCTTTGTGAATCTTTATCATTATAATCGAGGGTTATGCCACATAGGGTTTCGTGAGATTGTGGTGATAAAGCCGCTTAGAAGTCTTTTACTATTTCACCAAGTGTTATGCCACATAGGGTTTCATAAGATTGTCATGGTAAATTCTAAATCTGTTTGTGCCCAATAAACTTGTTTAGATTGAGATAATAGTTGCGCCACCTTGCCTTCAAGTAGAGAATCTAAACTCGTTTATCGTCAGTTAGTCAAACCTTGCTCCGTTTCCTCTTGCTTTGTTTTCCTGAGGAGACTGGATAGATTAAATTTAAGTTGTAGTTAGTAGATCTGCAAAACCAGAGAAAACTCAGCTGCAACGTATAGGTTCTTTCAAGAAAGCCTTGTGCCTCTACAGCTGAAACAAAAAGACAGGACATAGTTAGCTTATTTTCCTTTGCAAGTATTTTTGTCAAAGCACAACGAGGGAGCTTCCCCTCCTAATTTGAAGAGCACTCATTGCGTAGTGTACATAGGCTGTTCATAACAACTTTTACTCCAGAGGTGTTAATTGTTACGCCAACACGCTCATGTATGGATTCCAGACGCCAAGCGTGCCAAGTTGGACTCCAAGAGCCAGACACTTATGTTTACTGGCTACAGCGACAATCACAAAGCCTACAGGTTGGTTGACGTGGAGACAGGTCGTCTCATATTCAGCCGAGATGTTGTGATTGATGAGACTATTGGTCCATTTGTCCCTACTACCAGTCCTGCAGAGCAGCCTATGAAGGTTCTTGATGAGGGTGTTCGTCTTCCTCTTGGTTCCCATGATGGGAGGGCTTCAGAGCATTCTGACTTTGAAAATGAGGAGTCTATTGATCATGATATAGCACCACCTGATTTTCCTCAGGACTCATATCCAGATGACTTTGTTTCAGAAATCCCAGGAGATGCTGTTACTCCTGTTTCAGATGTTGGCACTTCTACTCGTCGCCCTAAGTGGTGGGCCAAGACAATCGGTGATCTTCATGATGATGAACTCATTGAGGGCAGATCTACTCGTAGCAAGAGCAAGCAGCAACACACCGTCAACTTTGCTCTTATGGCCAACATCCACAGCATTGACGAGCCTCATACATATTCCGAGGCTAAAGGAATTCCAGAGTGGGAACAGGCTATGCAGACAGAATATCATAGTCTCCTGAAGAATCACACTTGGGTTCTTTCTGATCTTCCTCCTAGGAAGAAACTTGTCAGCTGCAAATGGGTTTACAAGGTCAAGTATCATGCAGATGGTACTTTGGATAAGTACAAGGCCAGATTGGTTGCTCGGGGATTTACACAGCGGGAGGGCATCGATTACGAGGAGACATTCGCTCCTACTGCCAAGATGAGCACAATTCATCTTCTCGCTATTGCAGCCCAATTTGGATGGACAGTTCATCAGATGGACGTCAAGAGTGCCTTCCTCAATGGTGATTTGCAGGAAGAAGTCTACATGACACAGCCTCCTGGTTTCAAGGTTGCCGGCAAAGAACATCAGGTGTGTAGGCTCGTGAAAGCGCTCTATGGCCTCAAACAGGCTCCCCGTGCATGGTATTTCAAGATTGATCAGTACTTGGTTGATCATGGTTTTCAGCGTAGCCCTTCTGATAGTAATCTGTATGTCAAACACTCTGGTGATGATATTCTCTTTCTTGTTGTCTATGTTAACGATTTGATCATTACTGGCAGTTCAACACATTTGATTGCAGCAATCAAATAGGATTTGTGTTAGACTTTTGACATGACAGATTTGGGGCTTCTCCATTATTGTTTGGGTATTGAAGTTTGGCAGACCGATGGTAGCATCTTTATCTCTCAGTCAAAATATGCCAAAAGTTTGCTTGACAAATTCCGGATGCAGGACTGCAAACCTGCTTCCACACCTATGGAGAAGGGGCTAAAGTTGTCAGCCAACTCTGATTCACCTCCGGTCGATGAAACGACCTTCAGGCAACTAGTGGGCAGCCTCATCTACCTCACTGCCACTAGACCTGACATCAATTTTGCAGTGAGCTACATTTCTCGCTTCATGACAGCTCCAAAAGTTGATCATTGGATTGCAGCGAAACGAGTGCTGCGATATGTTAAGGGCACTTCAGATTATGGCATTTTGTATGGCAGATGCAAGGATCCAAAGCTGATTGGTTACACAGACTCAGATTGGGCAGGTTCAGTGGATGATTGAAAATCTACTTCTAGGTATGTATTCAGTTTGGGTACAGGTGCTGTAACATGGACCAGCAAGAAGCAACAGGCAGTAGCTCTTTCCTCGACAGAAGCTGAATATCGATGAATAGTTAAAGCAGCATGTGAGGCAGTTTGGCTTCGTAGGATGCTTTCTGACATGCACATGTCACAAGTAGGACCTTCTCCCTTGTACACTGATAATCAAGGGGTGCTCAAATTGGCCAAAAATCCAGTCTTCCATGAACGTACCAAGCATGTCGAGCTTCATTGTCATTACATCCGCAAGCTGGTAGAAGACGGATTCGTTCAGCTGCAGTATGTTCCAACAGCGGATCAGACTGTAGACATTCTCACCAAGTCTTTGAGCCCGGATAAATTTGTAAAATTCAGGGGGCAACTTGGTGTTGTTGATGGATTGACCATTAAGGGAGGGTGTTAGAATATATTATTCTCTTTTTATTTAATGGTCAATGTAAAGTTATGTTTAGTCTAATATACTGTTTCTACAGTATCAAGTAGGCTAGTTAGGTAGATATCATTAATATCTACAGTGCTTCATGCACTTCTATATATTGTAACCTTTTTTATGTTAATAAAAGACTTTTTAACCATTTACAAATTTAAGATATTCATATCCTTAGACCCCAATTAAGGCAAGAAGAAACCACAATGTGGTTAGGACTAAGAGATCATATGATCTATAAGATTGGTAGAGCAAGGAGATGGAGAAAACAACTATGAATCGGTTGAAAAGAATCTAGTAGTACAAATTTGAAGCCAAAGTCTATCTTGAAGAAGTTGAAGTCAGAGATTAGTCGGATTTGTAGTCAGTAGTGGAGATATTAAAACATTCAACTTGCTATGAATAATCATGCAAAGGAAGAGTGGGTGGAAATAGCTAGACATCTATTATTGGACAAAGCGTTCATTGATCTTATAGATTGAGTTTGGTATGAAGAATTTGTCGGGTTCCAAAACTATTGCTCCACAATCCTATGACTCTTCTTATATTTAGGGCTAGGGATTTGTTGTCAAGAAGGTAAACAAGGGTTCATCAATAAACTAAGGATGGTTAAAGTCCGATTGATGAGAGTGGGTAGTCTCTTCTACACTTTGGGCTCAGTTTGGCATGGGAGGGTATTCCTAGAGGTATCCTTAATAAGGTTTTAAACCAATTAAAATGTAGTATGATTGCAACAATCAATAACGTTACCTAATGTACATTTGACCCCTATATTTTTCACTAGGTCAAGACAAACTTGTTGTACCCCAAAATTAAAATTTTTTGTTACACTTAGACATTTTGAAGAAATGAGTAAAAATCTTGTCGAAACAGTCAAAAAGGTCAAAATTTGGGTGTGCATGTCTTGCATGGAGGGTCAAAACACAAAATTTTCAATTTCTGACGATCTGGGTCTGCTAAGAGCAGCTTAACCTACAAAACCCAGATCTCATTTTTTCATCCCTAAATTTTAGGAAAACTGCTATTTTTAGAAATTTTCTCGAAATAGTAACGCTCGGTTTTTCGGCTCTTTCAAACGATTACTCGGCAAAATTTCTAAAATGAAAAATTTCTTAAAATAGAAAGTTGGTCCATTGTGGTCCTAACCGGGATTTTGATTGCCTTAAATGTGTCCGTATCAGGCTGGTGCAGTCAGAATCTTAAAATAATCAGCTTTGCCCTACTGGGTCTATTCAGCTTTTTCAGAAGCATATCTGGAGTTCCGAGGTCATCAATGGAGGTCATCCGACTGCCAGGCGTTAATTTTAGCATTCAAAACTTCCAGCAGAAAGTGAAACGATGAGCATGCACGAGGATCGAGGAAGAAAAGTGAAAAGTCATGAAAATTTTCTAAGTCTGCTAGGTTTGGGCGCCCTAGTTGAAGAAAGGCGCCCACCTTTTCAGGGTGCCAAATGAAGGAATTAGGGTTACGGTCTCCAATGGAAGTTGCTCAGTTTTCAGTCAGCTTCGCGATGGATATCCCCATCAAAGCATCAGATGATCCAGTCTCCGGCAAATTCAAGTTGAAGTCAAGGTATAAAGTGAAGATCTGAAACTTGAAGAAGATGAAGTTGAAATTTTTTCTAAGTCTGGAGAAACTGGGCGCCCTAAGAAGAGAAAGGCGCCCAACTTTTCAAGGGTGCAAACAGAGGAAATTTCAGTCAAAGTTATAACGGGAGGTCTTTAGAATTCGACAGGCTTTCCAGTAAGCTACTCAGCACGACAAACGGAGCTCGCAGTCATCAGATTCAAAAGGCTGAACAGAAGGTCCGACGAGAGGTAAAAAGAGGAATTCAAAGCAAAAGTGAAAAAGTCAAAAAATAAACTAAGTGTTGGTAAACTGGGCGCCCCCAGTCAAGATAGGCGCCCAACCTTTTGAAGGGTAAAAAATCCATTTTTGACAAAAGTGTCTCCAGAGGACCCTCCTTCATTCTCCGTCAGCTTCGCAATGAGCACAGCCATCAGTCAATCCGACGCCCGGAGCTTAAGATCCAACAAGGTCATCTGAAGAAGTGAGGGACCTGAATAAATTGGAAAATTTTCTAAGTCTGATGGAAGTGGGCGCCCCAGTTGAAGAAGGGCGCCCAAATTTTAAAGCCTCCAAATGATGGAATTTGCAGAAGTAACGTCCAAGAAGGCCTCGTCAGAGTCAGTCTGGCTATCCAACGAAACACTCAGACAGTCAGTCCGATCAACGTAGCTCCCGGAATCGAAGATTCACCAGAAGATCAAAGGGAGAAGGAAGAGCTTGGAAATCAGGAAAATGGCTAACACTGAAGAAACTGGGCGCCCCTAGAAGGAAAAGCCTCCCATGAATTCGGAGGCCGAAATCAAGTTTTTAGCCGGAGGTGCCTCCAGAACATCTTCTTCAGAATCAATTCGGCTCCGCAGTGAACCACTCAGCTCGCCTGTCGGGTACACCAATCAACGAGAAATCAGTGGCGAAGTGGCATGTTGAAATTGAGAAAAGTTGAAAAAGTTGAAATTTTGACTAACACTGGTGAAGTTGAGCGCCCCTCTTGGAGAAAGGCGCCCAAACCTTCATGCCTTAGAAGATTTTTTGAAGATTTTCAAATTTCAAAATTTGCTCGAGAAGAAGATGGCGTCCAAACTTGAGAAGATAAGATTTAGGGTTTTGAAATAAAAGCAGAAAAAAAGCAAAACCTAAAATCGAACCCTAAGTCTATTTAACTCTTCTTTTCAATGTATTTTTCATTATTTTTGCAGGTTGCCTTCAGTGGAGAAAGTTGGAGCAGCAAGTTTGAGAAATTTTTGTGATTAAAGAATTCATAGTTGCTGGTTTTACATCAGATTTTTCAGACCAGCAAGCATAAACCCTTGCTTTTTCAAGCTTTTTGTTCCAGAAGATCAAGGTTTTTCGCCAGAAGCCAGCTTTCAATTTTTCAGTCATCCGGTCTTTTTGCTCTATCTTCCAAGAATTTTTCAAGAACTTCTACTCGTTGCAGCAAGTGCTTTATCTTGCATGTCGTAGTTGAAAAACCTCGAAGCATTCAAAATTCAACTATCCGGTCCTTCCAATCACTAAGAAAACCCATATCGCAGCTTTTTTCAAAAAACCTAGGGTTGGCTGCTTTTCAATCAAACGTCAGAGTTTTGAAAATCCAATCAACTGGGTCCATTTCTAACGATATTCTGAACAAAACCCAGATGCCAGCTTTTTTTGGGAAAAATTGAAGAAATTAGGGTTTGCTGCTTTTTCAGTCAAAATTCAAGATTTTCAAAAACGGACGATCTGGGTTGTCTTGTATCACCATTCTGAACAAAACCCATATCTCAGAAAAATTTCTCAAAAATTCGTCCGTTGAAGCACAAAAATCAGCATTCTAAAATTAGAAATTGTTCAAGATTTGTCTCAAATCCAAGGGCGAAGCCATGTACTTCTCATTCTTCGAAGTTTCTGGAAATGGAGTACACTCCTAATGGTTTCCTGAAGTCCGAATCAGCACTCCTTTTTCTGGGCAATTACATCAAAACAAATTGGTGACAGATTGCATCATGCCTCGCTTCTATGGTTCAATTTGGCTAATGCTTTGAGAGAGCAGTAAACACTTCAATCAGAACTCGGGTCATTCTCGACTCCTCGCAGCAGCCGCCTATTCCTATATCAGTTCGTGAGCCTTGAGTTCGTAATCGCTTGCATTAAGCATTACAACCCGCTACTAGGAGATCCAACAGATGGCAGGTTGATTTGCAGTTTAAAGCCTGACATGGTTGAAAAGTGTTTTTCCATTCCACCATGGCCTGAAAGTGTAACTCTTTCGAGGGATGAGTGTGAAAAGATGTGGAATATGCATAAGGACAAATACAGCAAGAAGATTGCCCAGAGATGGATGAAAGAAAAACATAAGACATTGCCCAAGAATGTCGGACGAGGGGAGTTCAAGGACGAGGTTGCCATCATCATCACTTTGCTCAACAGGGTCACTGGTTCCGAGGATGCCACCAAGTTCCAACCTTGGATGTTTTATGCCATACCTCACATTATGAAGAAAACCGAGTTTTATGATTGGCCTACTTTGATTAGTGACTGCCTACATCAACAAATACCAGAATATTTCCAGTTTCATGTATTCCACATGGTGTCATATCTAGTCTATTTGGTGGCCTATCAAGGTCAATTCAGAGGATTGAACACCGAGGGGTCATTGAGCGTTCAACACATATATAATTATTATCCTCAGCTGGAGTTCACAAAGTCGTTGCACCACTACAAAAGGGTGAACGAGGCATTCTTGATGTACACGGTGCGTGACTTAGACAATGAATTGCACGTCCGCATCTCTTCAGTTGCCAGGGCAGCAATGGCAGAATGGGCAGATTGGTTTATACAGTTTCCTACCTTTACCTATCTCAGGGTTTATGGTTATTCAGGTGCCCCGCTCATGTTGCCAAGGTATCCGTCAGACGAGGTCATCTTCATGGAATTCTTGAGGCAAGCTCACGGTGTTCATACAGTCTTGAGAAATAGAAAGAAACCCTCTCTTCACTTTCCATTAGGATTGGGTATTTATACATGCAGGACTGCTGCAGATGCCAGGACAATTGGAGAAGAATTAGATAAATTCGGTCTCAAACCCTACAGTGAGAGGCGGTCATTTGATCCTCATGGTGTCTACGCTGGCCGGTTGGAGAAGAATTACAATCATATACCCGCACTTGAAGATTTTTGGGCTAACTGTGCAGATGAGTTTGAAGTGCGAAGGCGTAGTTACAGCAGGTTGACTCTCCATCAGATGAAAGACTGTTTGAATGAAGACATTGAAGGACTCTCTGATGATGATGAAGATGTTCTTCTACCAATGTACACTCAGAAAAGAATCAAGGATCAGCCTCTTCCACAAGTTAATTGGGCAAACAAGGAATCTCTTTCAGTTGAAGACAGAACAAGACAAGTCATCGAGTATAGTAAGGTTTTCTTAGTGCTTAAAAGGAAGAACTCTATTCCAGTAGCAGAGCCGCCAAGGATAATTCCCTCTTCTTCTACAACACAGTCAAAAGGAAAGGGTAAAAGTCAGTCTCAAGATGGCGTCAAAGGATGTAGATCAAATAAAAATGTAAAGAGAAGGTTGGATTTCTCAGGCATAGTCATACAGGAACAGCCTACAGTTGATTCAGAAGTTCCTCTTGACGAGCCCATACCTCAGAATGAAGCAGAGGAGCCACCTTCAACACATGTTCCTATACCTTTGACGGGTTCGTCACCAATTCATATTGATCTTGATATCGAAGATGATGAAGAGATCGCAGCAGTACCTCCTGAGGAAGTTAGTAAAGATACTACGGTGTCTTGGCTTGAGAACTCCTTAGGAAGGGTTAGGAGAAGGCCTTCATATCAAGTGAGTGTTGATGATCTCGATAATATTTATCAGGAACCTCCTAAGAAGAAGGCAAGGAAGCAAGTTCACTTTGATAGGAATCCTGATAACGAGATTGTTGTAGAGACTGCTGTGCCTCCAGAAGATAAGAATAGAGATGAGGTGAACATGGATGATTTTGTAATGGTCAAGGCTAATTTTGGTAGAAATACCAGACATGCAGATTTGAGTCTCTTCAAAGTTGTATCCGAAAACCTACATGAAAGAGTGTTGAAAGATGGAGAAGACAAGGCAGCCCTCAAGGCCGAAAATCAGCAACTTAAGCTTTTTATTTCTAACCTTGCTCGTGGTTCTTCACAAACAACTCAGTTGCTGCCCCAGGTCTTAGAGACACCAGCTGATCACCATCAGTTAAGACAGCTGGTCATATGTGGGAAAGAGACTCAGGAATGGATCGAGAGCTTCATTGTCAGAGGAAAGGAGATCTTGGCTCGAATGTTCCAATTGAGAGAGAATGCTCATAAACTTCGTCAAAGCATCCAAGGATTTGAACAAACATGGGCTGAAGTAAAACCTAGGCATGAGATTATCATTGCTGATTTAGACACAGCCTACGGTTCAGCAGTTTCGAAGGAGCACAGAAGACAAATCCTTGTATGGAGAGAACGTCATGTTTTCAAAGTTAAAACCTATGAGAGGATATCTGAAGAATTCATCACCTACAGGCAAAGGGTGGTTGAAGCTCTCCTTTTCATCAGCGAATTTCTCATAGAGATCCCCTCTCAGTACAGTCTTGAAGATGGTTCTTATGTCGGGCTTGAGGAGGTGCAAAATCAGTTCCAGAACGTTGTTCATAGTTGCAGCCCAGTTGGCGGAAGGATAGGTCATATTTCAATGATGTCAGCAAAGTTCAATAAAGCGGCCAATGAGATTGAAGATTTCCTAAGATCTATTGAAGATGCCGAAGATATTCTTGAAAAGCTGTGTTTTGCTGTTGATGGTATAGATGCACCGAACCGGGACACAATCTCAAACTTCCTAGCGGATGTGATCGAGCTTTAAAGCAGCTGTCTTCTAGAAGCTTTCTTTCCCGCTTTCTTTCTATTCTTGGAATCATCCTTATCCATTCTTTGAGGATAGAAAGAAGATAAGATGTAATAGTTGGCGTTTCCCGCTTTTTCTGCTTTTTAGGGTTTTAGTTGTTATCTTGTTTCTAGATTTAGTAGCTTGTTTGCCGAAAGCAAGCCCTAGATTGTAGAAAGCAAGGAGATTTTAGGTTCCCTACTCCCTCAGCTTCTATAAATAAGAGCCTTTGCTCATTTATTTTTTAATCATATTTATGAGAACAAAACGCTGAGCCCATTGTGCCTTCTATTTGTTACTCAAGTATTGTTCAATTGTGTTGTGATAGCAAATTGTTGAGCCTCTTTAGCCAACAAGGAGTTAGTGTGATTGCTGTTTTCTGTTGTGTAAGAGCAAGATTGCAAGCCTCTTTAGCTGCAATTTCTTGTTCCAGGCATGTTAGAAGTGAGCTTTGTTCCAGAGATTTGAGTAATAAAACCATGAGCCTCTTTTGCCTTGGTCCAAAATCTCAAATTTCAAGTATTCATGTTATGCTTTCATGATCTTTATATTCTCAGCTACAAAGGAAGTGTGTAGGTGTTTGTTGAGAGAGATTGTTAAAGCATTTTGTCAGAAAATCTACCTTGTTAATTTCTAACTCTCTTGCCTCATATTACTTGAGAGGTTAGGAACGCCTTTAGTCTAAGGTCAGAGTTGAACTTCTTATCAGAAAATCTCAGCTGCGGCGTTTGTGTTTAAAAAACCTTGTGCTCTAAGCTGATCCAAAAAGATAGGCAACTTAGTTTTAGTTTACTTTCTTTCAAACACCATCAGCAAGAGGGAGCTTCCCCTCCTAATTTGAAGAGCAGTTTATCTGTGCATAGCTGTCCGTTTTCAAATCCGCATTCCAGAGGTGCGAATTTAAACGCCAACAAAACTACTTGCATAAAACCTCATACACAATTGACAACACACCTTGCACATGCACCTATAGGTTACAACACTATTTTAATTTCTTTAGATGATTTCGTTTGACATTACATATACAGTGGCAAGGTGTTGACATGCATGGCATGATTCTTTGATGATTTAGCTATTTGGGTTGCTTGAGATTATTCCTTGGTTTGCAATATTGGATTATGAATAACATTTATACTAAACTAAATATAATCTACTCCTACTTCTAACAAGGATGGAGATTGTTTAAATGAAGAGTGTTTGATCCATCATCAATAAGGACCAGTGCTAATTCCATTGGGCAATAGATTCATGAACAACAAATAGGGAGGAGATACATCCAATAAAACATCAATGAAACCAAAGATATATTTCGTACAAATCAAAGATTAATCATTTAGAATGGACATACTTGATAATCCATCTCACAATTGCAATAACCCATATGCAACAAAGGAATGACCATTACAAAACATTTGTAATGCATTGGATGCTATCACACATACATCAAACCCCTATTACATTTGTACTTGCAAATTTGGTAAGAGGAAATACATAATTACAATTATAATATTCCCTTGAATCATGGTAGATTATTATGGAGACTTACCATTACATGTAGATATGCTTTACAAAATCCTTCCTATGTTTTATAAGATGTATTCCAATGTTTGTAGACTAGGCATTCAACATTTAATGCCCCATAACCAACTCGAGGCACTTGTAGACTAGAAAATTAGTTTAGTGACCAACCCTTTTGATGTAGAATAAACTCATATTTATATTATTTCTTTTCTAGTGTACCTTGAACCCATGCAAGAAATTGAGTATTTGGCTGCTAAGGGTGTTACATGTATGGTGAGCTTACATCCCACTTTTTTTTTTGAAATGATGGCCTGGAGCTTGTGTGAAAATCATTCATATCATAAACACAATCAACGCATTAAAAGTGGCATGGATTGCCTTAATTTTTCATTGCTAGAAGTACATATGAATATGCACCTTTGAGACAAACAATTGTTTTTGGGTGGGAAAAACCCTTTTGGAGTAGTTATGGCGTCAAATTGGGTCTATAATGGCATCTTGGGTTGCGCAATTGAAATATGCCAACCAATTTTTTCCTTGAATTTTTGATAAACAATTCAATACAACAAGCACCTGTTAAGGATTAGCCCAAAATCTAAACTAGCTGAAAGTGACCTTCGCCAAGAATGTTCACCAAGATCCTTTGAAAGGCGAGGTGATAGCATATGGCGTTGGGATCCTTAGCATCCAAAATTGAATAAAGAGCAACACTGAAAGTAAAGAAGCTCGACCACTTATTCAGCGGGAGGGAAATTACAATGAAAGATATTCATCTGCTAACAGCAGACATCCACTTATGCAGTGGGAATACTCCACTTATTCAGTGGGTGAAAATGAGAGATACAAATGCTAATTTCCTCCACACTGGCAGTAAATCATCCAGGGGTTACAATGTTTGAATTAAGAAACACAAAGTAACTGCAGAAATAGAAAATGACTGGAATAGTACTACTGTTTACAGCCTTACAATGCCAATTATTTGCAAATTACAAGTGCTAATACAATATTATCAAATCCCAATGAAGGAAGATGGTCTCCCACACTTATAATCTTCTCATTAACTGAAAACCAAGCCAAAATCTGATCTAACACAAATTTGATAATGAATACTAGCAAACAAAAATGTCTAACCAGCAAGCTAAGACACAAAAAAGTGTTCATGACAACCTCAGAACACTCCCAAATGCCCTGAAAGCTGATGCAAATGTAACTAGCAATGATGGCGCCCAAATCCCAATGACAAAGCCTCATCAAAAAGCCTACAATTATTTTGCACAAATCCCAAGGCACTCTCCAGAAAGGTACGACCCTCCAGGAAGGGTGATTTCATGCTAAAAAATTCAATCCTTGAAATTAAAATCTGAAAATCTCCAAAGGGGTCGCCTACAACAGAGAAAGACATTTAACAACTACCTAGAACAAAATAAAATTTACTCTATGACTTGCAAGCAAAATCGACTTTTAGCTATACTAGACCAACAAAGTCAAAAATGATCAAAAACTTCAGAAGTCTCCATTGTAGCTCAATCTGCCTTCCCT
>VDFB02210665.1:0-12082 GCA_007258455.2 Sequoia sempervirens | reverse complement strand
TTGCATTGATTTCAAAGACTTAAATAAGGCATGTTTGAAGAATGATTCCCCTCTTCCTAACATCGACCTTATCGTGGACTTAATAGTTGGGCATGAAATGCTATCACTCATGGATGGTTTTTTAGGCTACAATCAAGTCATGATCACCAAGGAAGATCAACACAAGACTGCATTCACTTGTCCATGGGGAACCTATTGTTGGAATGTGATGCCATTCGAGTTAAAGAATGCAAAAGAAACCTATCACAGAGAAATGACCCTCATCTTTCATGGCATGATCCACACAATAGTTGAAGATTGTGTAGATGATATTTTGAAAATATCAAAGAAAAGGAGTGAGCACATACAAGTCTTAGGATCCATCTTTGATAGGCTTTAAGAATATAAGGTATGGCTAAACCTAAAAAAATGTGTCTAGGGTTACAGGTTGATGCAAGAAGTTGGGTCCACAAAAAGCTCAAAAAGTGGAAGTGTTTTTTATTGTTTTCCAAAATTTGTCATACTTGGAATAAAATTTAGAGGCACTTACCCAATGAATCTTAAAAAGATTCAGTATTACAAAATCTAGAAAATCGAATGTAGTTTCCAAATATGTAAATTATTCAAATACCCAGATTATAGAAATTAAATTTTGATAAGAATCTAGATAAAAACCACTTTTTAAAAGTCCCTATTTTTTTACCATACCATGCACATGTACAAACACCACTTTTTGACCCAAATAAAAGTATTTTTCTAATTCCTTTTGGGAAAAGAGAGCTAACAACATTAAGATTGATGAAGAATTTTTTTTGTAATTATTTTTGACTTTTTTTTTTTATTGAATTTTTATTGGCCTTAATTGCTATTTTTAAAAATCAACATGTACGAACATCATAATTGGACCTAAAATAAATTTTTTTTGAATTTTTTTTTCATTGTGTAGATAATTTTCTGAAGATTGATACCATATGAATTTTTTTACAAGAAACTTAACCAAAAAAAAGTTATTAAAAAATTAAAAAAGCCTAATATTTTAAGTTTAAGGACTAGTTTGATTATAAATTAATTAATAAATAAAAAACATTATACAATCTTAATTTTTTATATATATTTGTAAACTAGACATTGTGTTCTCTAATGGGTTTTAATTTTATAGATTGATTAAAAAAAAAAATTCCATCAACCATATTGCCAAAGTTGGACATTCTTCTTCAATTTGCCTTAGTTTTTTAGTTGTAGGTCAAAGGCTAAGGTTCGGACTGCTAAGCCTTTCCTAAGATTAAAACCAAGGCTACATGTGGGTTGGAAATTAAAAATTTCAATAACATGTATGTACTATTAAAACATGTATGTGTTCTTTAAATGAAATGTGTACGCGTTACATAACACATGCGCATTATTTTTTTACTTGTTGCGTAAGAGTAACGCATACACGTTCCTAAAATAGAATGTGTACACATTTTATAATGCATACACATTTCTTAGATAGTCATATTTCCCCAATTTGGAAAATACTGATAAAACATGTTTTTTCTGCAACATTCATTTTTTGTAGTATAGTCTGAAAGTGCCATTTTCTGCATTTTTATTGCAAGTTTTTCTTGTGCGGGGATAATTCTATTCAAAATTTTGAAGAGAAAAGTGCACGTTGAATTTTCTGAAGTGAAATCAAGTACAAGAATATTTTACAAGAAGATTTGGAAAAAGAGAATTTTTGGATATATTCATGATGTTTTTGTACTTCAAAGTTTATAGAAGAAAGGATCTTCATACTACATAGTTTTATTTGAATATTTGAAGGAGATAGTAATTTGAAAATAGGCTACTTGAATCATTTTTTTTGTTATCAAAGAGGGTTTGGTAACCATTCGATCAAAGCAAATGCAAAGAAAAAAATGTAGAAATTTAATGACAGCCGAAGAAATTCAAGCAAATAAAGAAATGAAGGAAAAAATGCAAAGCGATAGAAGAGAAAGGATTCATCAAATGAAAAATTTAGAAGCATCTAGTTCCATGAATTTTGAAGAGGAAACCATGAATTATGAAATGAATGTAGATGATCCAAATTTGGAGATGGTGAATATGGAAGAAAATGCAATTATGGAGACAAACCCAACTATGCCTTCAACTTCAACTTTGAATGATATGGAAATAGCACCTATGGACAACTTCAGGTATGTCTTCAAATCCACCTCCCAATGATATGGAAAATTCACCTATTCAAACAATCCATCTAGGCATGTCTTCAAACCCAAGTCTTGATAATATTGATCTTAGTTATTTAGATGGCGTTGGATACACCATTGATGGTATAAATAATTCTAGGGTTGAAACAATGCAAAAACAAAAAAATGAAATATCTTATGAAAATGAAAATGAGAATGAAATCCCTTTTATGTTTGAAAATGAAAATGAAACCCCTTGTGTGAATGAAAGCGAAACCCCTTCGTCGGTTTTGCGACAGAAAACATCCACAACCGGCGACGTTCACGCCCGCCGCCTTTATGTTCAAATCAGAACCCAACAACGTCCACGTCCAACGCCCAAACCCGTCGGCGAAATTTCAAAAACGGAGAAAGCCGTGATGAAAAATCAGGGTATTTTGCGTCAAAAAAGAAAGACATTCAGCAGGGTTCGGCCGGTTCGAAGTGTTGCGAATGCGTTGCTGATTTTATAGGGTAAGAAAAGTTTTATTCCAAAGATAAGAATGGTTTTCTTGTCATGCAATAAATAACTGCCTAAGTTGGTTAAAGCAACTTCAACAAATACCAGCAGTAAGATTAGTAAACGTATAAAAGTAACTCAAACTTGATAAGAGTTTCATTTTAAAGAAGAGAGCATTGAAAAGGATCCAATCATCAACGCTGGAGTTTTAGTGGTACATCCCAAAGATTGATAATGGTGCAACCACGAAGCTGTAATCTTTGGACTGAAAATTGGCAATGATGACAGAGAGCACCAATGATTAGATGTATTTAAATTATGGGTGGGTTCAGTACCTGTGGAACCTCATTCAAGCACTTTCAGAGGATGAATTCTAAAACTGAATTATATTAAAAAATTTAGATGCTCTCTAATTCACGAATATTTATGGTTGCTTCAGATCTAACCTAAAAGGTAAACCCATGTTAGAATCGAATAAGCAATGTAAATCCCTTTATACTGTACATTCCTGGTAAAATACTCTATTGACACATGATAGTTTTTGATATATATAATGCACTTTGCATGCTAACCAAATTATGCAGGACATTTTTGGTATTAATATGTCCCCTGAAAGAATCAAAGATTTTATCGTAGGTTTGTTTTGTGAACCTTCTAATGGAAAATTATTTTATTTAAAAGCATGTATTTCTAGAAAATGTGCTAGATGTGGTAACTTTTCATTATTAGGAGAATGTATACATGAAAGTAGTTTAGATGAGTTTTGACAACAATTAGTGGACGTAATTTTTTTTTTAAATGTTGAGTATTCTTTAAAAGATTGAAAAACTAGAAAATGTTGTGAGCTAATTGTGGAAAAATTTAGTGTGCATGCAGTTATCAAATAATTTAAAGATAATATTGTACCTAAATATGTTAAACATTCTCAATATGCTCATTGGCTTGATAATCAATTTCATTTATGTAAAAACACATTCCCAATTGGAATATATTGTCATTTGTTGATTTTACTAAAAAATTATACTCTTGCTCCACAAGAAGACATCCAATCATAGTATTATAATTCAGTGCAAGTAGCTATATTTATTCATATTGTTTATAGATATGCAGATGATAGTAGAGAATATAATAAAAAAAAATTGAGAGAGTACCATTTTTATGTAAGTGATAATCAATTACATTCATCTAAGTTTGTTCAATATATTTTTGATAGATTTTATAAAAAATTAAAAGAGAGAGCAATTCAAATGAGAGAACATCTCATATGGTCAGATAATTGCACGGGTCTATTTAGAAATGCTAGAATGTTTTATTGGTTATGTAGAGTTCATAAGGAAAATAATATCTAGTACATGTAGAGGTTTTTTGAAGCTGGTCATGGTAAGGGAGAACATGATGGAGTAGGTGCATGTGTGAAAAGAGTTCTTTCTAGAGAGAAACTAAAATTTAAGGATGTTCCGTAATTTAGAGATGCATGTTCAATTGTATATTGGTGCAATACAAAATTATCTACAAGAACAAGTGATAGCTCAATAATTTGACACTTCTTTTGGTTAGTTGAAGAAAATGATATTTTTTCTTGACAAGATTGTGAAACAATTAATGGATCTACAAAATGGCATTCATTTAAGAGTTTGAATGCAAACACATGGACAATATGGATAAGGTACCTGGAATGATTTTTTCAATTTTGTATTGTAGGTGATTGGGGGGTGTGTGAAAATAGGGAATGGGTTGAACAATGGAAACAAAGAGCCTTAACACCTACATCGACACATGTTCAACATAGAACAACAATTGAAGATAATCAAGAGTTTGGATTAGATGATTATGATCATGTTTCAGATCTTGTACAAGAAGGTACATTATTTATTGAGTTGAATTTTATATGTGAATTAAATATAAGTCACTCTTTATTGAATTTTTGACTTATTTTTGTTGGACATGTGTATGATGTTCTTGCACCTAAGGGTAATGAAGAGGAGACAAATTATTGGTTTGCTAGATGTGTTGAGAGAAAACATAAGTTGGTACATCTTAGAGTGGATGATGAAAAATTTGAGTATCCAATTGGTTTAGTGGTTGTTGTTGGAACCTAGCTTTGAAAATATTTGATAAGAAAGAATGGCCCTCCTACATTTGAATATTTTGAAAGACACAAGAATATTATACATTATTCACATTTGGTTTTGGAAACCAGTATAAAACTAGTTATATATCAAGGGAGGCCTACTAATAAATTTTTATGGAAACTTTCAATAGATGATCATAAGACAATCATAGATGCATTACAAAAAAGAGAGGATCAATAGATGGGGTAAATAAATATTTGTAAGTATATAGTTGTATATATATCTAATTGATAGTTGATATGTAGTTAAAAATTGATCACATATACATGTCTATATATATATTTGTCTTTAGTCATTTCCTAATTAAATTTTTATATCATTTTTCTATTTCAGGTCTCCAAAAACTAGATTCTTTACAAAAAAGAGAGGAGATGCATATATATTACAATGAAATTTGAATCTAGAGACAGGTAACTATAAATAGTTCTAGATACATTTAATTGATAGTATAAATATAAAACTAAATTTAATTCATTTTCATTTTTAAAAAAATTTATAATTGACTTCATATCCCCTTAAGCCATTCTCTTAGGACCCCTTATTATATCCTCTTATGTACCATTAATAATTCCTCTTGCATCCCCTTAAGTCTCTCTATTAATTCCCCTTAAGTCATCCTATTAGGACCCCTTCATCCATATCCTCATATATCTACCCTTAATCCATCCTATTGCATCCCCTTTAGTAACTCTCTCAACACCCTTTAAGTCATCCTCTTAGGAACCCTTAATCCATATCTTTGTATATCTACCCTTAATCCATCCACTTGCATCCCCTTAAGTCACTCTCTCAACAAAAATTAAGCCATTCTCTTAGGACCCCTTAATCCATATCCTCATATATCTACCCTTAATCCATCTACTTTCATTCCCTTAAATCACTCTCTCAACACCCCTTAAGCCATATCTTCATATATTTACCCTTAACCCATCCTATTGCATCCCCTTAAGTCTCTTTGGGGTTCATGAGATGCTTAGAATAACAAATATATATGGGTTAATAGTTTAGGGTTCATCTCCTAGGCTTTAGGTCATATGGTTTAGGTTTTAGGGATTCTAGGGTTCATGAGATGCTTAGAATAACAAATCAATATGGGTTAATGGTTTAGGATTCATTTCCTAGGCTTTAGGTCATATGGTTTAGGGTTTAGGGTTTCTAGGGTTCATGGGATGCTTAGAATAACAAATCTATATGAGTTAATGGTTTAGGGTTCATCTCTGAGGCTTTAGGTCATATGGTTTAGGGTTTAGGGTTTCTAGGGTTCATGAGATGCTTAGAATAACAAATCTATATGGGTTAATGGTTTAGGGTTCATCTCCTAGGATGTAGGTCTTATGGGTTTAGGGTTTAGGGTTTCTAGGGTTTGTTAGATGCTCAGAATAACAAATCTATATGAGTTAATGGTTTAGGGTTCATCTCCTAGGCTTGAGGTCATATGGTTTAGGGTTTAGGGTTTCTAGGGTTCAAGAGATGCTTAGAATATAAAATCTATATGGGTTAATGGTTTAGGGTTCATCCCCTAGGCTTTAGGTCATATGGTTTAGGGTTTAGGGTTTCTAGGGTCCATGAGATGGTTAGAATAACAAATCTATATGGGTTAATGGTTTAGGGTTCATCTCCTAGGCTTTAGGTCATATTTTTTAGGGTTTAGGGTTTGTAGGGTTCATGAGATGCATAAAATAAAATATATATAAGGTTTTTAAGGGTATAGGGTTCATCTCCTATGATTTAGGTCCTATGGTTTAGGGTTTTAAGTCATTCTCTCAACTCCCCTTAATCCAACCTCTTACATCCCTTTAATTCATTCTATCAACTCCCCTTAATCCACCCCCTTACATCCATTTAAGTCATTATATCAACTCCCCTTAATCCACCCTCTTGCATCCCCTTAAGCCATCATCTTAAAGGAACCTTAAGGCATATTCTCTTACATCCCATTAATCCACCCTATTGCATCCCTTAAGTAACTCTCATAATTCCCCTTAAGCCATCCCCTTAGGAACCGTTAAGCCATATCCTAAGGTTCATGATATGCATCCCCTTAATCCACCCTCTTACATCCCTTTAACTCATTCTATCAACTCCCCTTAATCCACCCTCTTACATCCATTTAAGTCATTCTCTCAACTCCCCTTAATCCACCATCTTCCATCCCATTAAGTCATTCTATCAACTCCCCTTAATCCACCCTCTTGCATCCCCTTAATCCATCCTCTTACATCCCCTTAATATACAATGTTGCATCCCTTAAGTCACTCTCATAATTTCTCTTAAGCCATCCTCTTAGGACCTGAATATTTATATCCTAGGGTTCATGACATGCATCCCCTTAATCCAACCTCTTACATCCCTTTAAGTCATTCTATCAACTCCCCTTAATCCACCATCTTGCGTCCCTTTAATCCATCATGTTAGCTCCCCTTAATCTACCCTCTTGCATCCCCTTAAGCCATACTCTTAACTCCATTTATTGAATTCTCTTATGACCCCCCTTAAGCTATATCCTCTTAAGTCCCCTTAATCCATCCTATGGAAAACATCACTTGAATTTGTAAGGAATTTATAAGATCCAATTTCTAAATTTTATTATATATTGTTCTTATCTCGCATGAATTATTTACTTAAATGACTCATAAAAACTATATAGTTACTTTACTTAATTATTTTTGCAGTTTCTCAACAAGTCAGTCTACCATGTGATTGTAATTGTAATTTTTTTATCAAGAGACTATGCAAATATCAATTTATGGTCTTGACCTAAAATTTGATAAGCTTTAATTGTATCTACATGCATATATATGTTTCATCATGTTATATAGTTGTATTAAACATCAATATGCATTATATATGTTTGTTCGATGTATGAACTTCAATGAACTTATTAGTCACTTTTTAAATATCTTGTTCCAATTTTATAGACTATACATTTCATGTCTTGTATTTACCACATTTTATATAATTTTTCAATTGTATAGATTATACATTTTATACATACAAGGAGATAGATTTTTGTTTAGTTATTCAAATATTTGCTAGAATTGGAAAATAGTTAAAATTACGTGCCCTTAATTTATTATGAATATGATCTAAACTATTTAAGGAATGTTTTAATTTGTCACCTAACCATGCAATAAATTATATATATGAAATTTGATTCTCGATAAGAATTTATATAGTGCATGTATTACTTGAAAATTGGATAAAATATCTATACATACATGAGTGCATATAATCATCAAAATGAACATAACACAATCATAATTGACTACATATATAAACATCATATTAAATTAAACTGATATAAATAAACACAAACATGATAATATTAATCGATAGAATGTATGTGAAATGGTCCATGAAATAACACGTTCAAAATGCATATGTCAGGTCCAACACACACACACACAAATATATATATATATATATATATATATATATAACTAGAGATCTATAGTCCATAAAATTTAAAACCATCTAACTATTAGGGAAATCAGTCAAATCAAGTCTCCACTTTGTTCCATGTGGACTAGATGTACCTGCACCATTTTGTAAAAGAGTACAAGAAACTTGAAAGTAGATTGAAAATTATTTAGAATTGATATAACTAAACATATAAACTTGAAAATATAAACTCAAGATAAAAATAAATTTAATTAAATATCTAGTAAATAAAGTAAAAATGATTTTTAGTATGCATAAATTACCATATGATCATGTGAATCTACTGGCACATTTTGTTCAAAGGGTAGCATAACTATCACTTGAGAAGATCCAAATGCTTGATCTACTATATCCTTCATATTCATATAAAGCAAACAATACATATTAAAACCTCGAATATATATATATATAAGGTCTGTAAAAATTGTATAGGATATTTAGTAAACTTTACAACCTCAAATGGTATACCTCATGATCACGCACTTGAGATTTCCCATGCATAAATGTTGACGATGTCTTAGATGCACCCACCATGGGTATCACATGAAATCCATACATATATATGTACAACAATGTATAGATCATTCACACATGTGTATGTAAATTCAAATTAAATTAGATCTATGATGTGAATTTAATTTAAACTTAACAAACTTTTGAAAGCACACACCTAAGCTGATGATGACTCAGGAGAACTCACCACAATTTGTGGTTGGTTAGTACTTGGTATCGCATGACCTCCCTGCATCTAGATATAATATATCATTTCACACATGTGTAAAAATTCAAATTAAATTAGATATATCCACACAAATTATTTAATATTTATTGGTTTAAGTACCTGACCAAAAGTTAAGCCCAGCTCTACAACACTTGACATATAGACACGATCATATTGAGATTTAGGCATCGTGTGATCATGCATCTACACCAAACACTTCTTGAATTAATATTATACTATATTATATATATATATAATTTGATGTTATTATTTACTTAAATTTTGCAAATTTCAAAAAAATTAAATTTAAGTTCAAAAGATAAACATACCTATGTAGGATGATCCTTAGAATATAGTAAATTCATATATGACTCTATCCTAGATGCATGTGGGTCAACTGAAGTGGATGCCTAAGTATTCCCATGGTTCGAGTGTCCATTCTCTCTATTGGCCACTTCAACCACCGCATGTGTAGTCTAATGAGTGAGATGTCCTAAAAGAGAACTCAATGCTCTGTATGCCGATAATATTGTATATTGTTGAAATGTAGTGAGAACACTAGGAGAAGGAGGAGGAACTATAGGAGAAATTAGAGCATGTCACTAAGGATCAACACGTACTCCTAATATATGTTGGGGCATGCCACACCCAACTCCCTGAAATGACCTCATATCAAAATAGTTGGGTTTTAAACCTAGATCAAACTCAACCCATAACTTTCTCAAAAATTATAGGGGCACCTCATAATTTCCATATGGTGGACTATCAAACACCATCCACCATCTATCCCAAAAATTCGCAGCTATCTGTGGGTGCGTACACCATAAAATTGAAATTATTTTTTTGGTGGGTGGAATTGGTTAGTTTGTTTGGGGGAAAAAAAATGTTGGTACATGGCTTGTTTGGTGATTTTAAGATAACTAATTTCTTTATAGGACAATCCATCTGCATAGAATTTTCTCCTCTCTTCTCTCCATTGATGGAACCTATCTAGGTCCACATCAATAGATCAAACATAACTGACAACAGTTTGCATCATAGATGCAAACCATATGAGATGGGGGGGGATTCTAGGATTATTTTTTATCAGATCTATATTTCCCTAAATCACATTAAGGTTTTCTCTAATGCTCTCTCTCAACTAAGCTTGATCTAATACGGTCGGAGAACCTATCTTCATGGATTGAAGCATCACTTATTAGGTGGTGATGAGTTGTATGGGTTCTTTGATATATTACGTGGGCATATGGTCTATGCATTTGAATATGGGTTCTCAGTGGGAATGTTTCGAAGAAAACTTTTCTTGAAAGAAACATACAATGAATCTAAAAGCAAAGTGTATTCTATAGTGTTAGTCCCTCAAATACGAATAGTCAAGAAAGCTTAGAAGATTAAGCAAGGTCTTTTTTAATTAAAGTTTCATCTATAATCTTATAGAGTTCAACATGAAAGGTTACCCTTATTTTTTACTAAGATAAATTAAAAAAAAAGTTCAATGGAATATCTAAATTTAAAAATTTAATATCATTCAAAATTAATTGTCTTTATTTAATAGGAGTGATTTACATTATGTAGTGTGCATTTTCATGTCTTAGTTAGTCTATTGAATTATTTCAAGACATTTGTTGAGGATGTATTGTTGAAACTATTTGTTCAATATTAGAGGGGTAATATAAAATATAATAATAATAGCTTAGATCAGATAATTACATTTCATATTATGAAAAATTTCAAACTACTATTATTGAGTAGTTTAGAGATGAAGTTGATCTTAGTAGGTTAACTGCATAGCTTTGTAATATTTAGAAAAATAAAAATGAATCAATTTTTCCATTTAATATTAGATAATCTCACTTGGAGTTGTGATAAATATCCCTAAGCATGTAAGATCTATTATATAAGAATGTTTGAGATTCTATCATGGAGTCTTTGATCCTAAGTATAATATTTTTTCAAAGGAGATGAATCTCATAAGTCTCTCATAGGCTTATTATTGAAGAAAACACATTGATGAAATCATTAGGGTATCAATGATGTTACATTTTACATCCAAAATTGTTTCTATTGATAATCCCTAAGATTTGGATGTTTAGTCTAATAAGTTACCTATAAATATTTGTGTTGCTAATGACTAAGTTGTAGTATATGGTGATTGATTCCATCGGTTTGAAGCATTCCAACAATTAGATACAAAATATGTTAAAAGATAAATCCTAACAAAAGAAGATGAATAAACTACTAATGAAGTCAATTTAGCATTATTTCTTAATAAATTTTCTATTAGATTTATTAATGAATTTGGTTATAGTAATGAGTCTCATGTAGCATGTTACAATGAATGTGATAAAAAAATAGAGAGCCTACAATATGAAAAACTAGGTCCTTCACATGTGTTGCCTCAACTTTCCATATTTAGCTTCAATGATCTAAGTGATGGTTTGGGTTACCTATATTACTCAAGTGTATATGGATTTTCTATTTTGATCACAACATTATTTTTTCTTCTTCCAATAATATTTTACAACCATTAATAAAGTTAACCAAATTTATAATAGAAAATATTTGGATCTTTGTGCAAATGAAGAAGAAGAAGAGCTACACATTCTAGGTGATCTATAGAATTAACCTAATATAGTTTACTTAGAAAATTTTCCTATATTTCGGAGTTTTTATTGGGATTTCCTATTAAAAAGTTTTCTTTATAAAAATCATGTAACCTAGAATGTCATTTTTCAACATGTGAATATAAGGCATTTATTTTTTACATTAATATATTTAAAGTGGTTTGCATTTAGGACAATGTCAATACATTAGATTATGAAGAATTTTATTTTCCTATGTGTTGGGATAGATTTACTTTCCAATAATGATGAACCATGTAATATTAGCATAAATACTAGATGCAACTATGGTAATGTTAATATGTGTGATTTCTATGTGTTGCATAGTGAGCTACTTGATTCATATAAGGGCCCAAAAGTTAATTGTTATTCTTGATCTTCAACCAAAATATACCCATGGGTACTTTCTTGAATGTATGAGAATATTTATATTTTAGTTAGGTAGTAATTGCATTATAGTGAAAAGAATGGAATAACTAATCTAAAATGTTGTTTTTGATTTAGGGAAGTATTAGTTTTAT